>PVLD010010692.1:12793-69529 GCA_004027595.1 Dinomys branickii | reverse complement strand
AAAAAAAGAATTTTAAAGTAGTTACTTTTACATCTGGAATGGTTTAAATGTTAAGATAGTTATATTTAAATGTTACATTTGCTTACTTTCTTGTTCTTTTATATATGTGGAAAAATAACTTGTGTAAAGAGTATCTCAATATTTTTTAATAATTCTACAATAATTCTACAATGTGTGAATGTTATACTATGTTCCTAGACTTTGGGTTGCTTTGGCTTTATTTGGGATACTTTGAAGAGTTTCACAGAAATATATGGCAAGTGCATTATCTGTTTTGTCATTTGCTTATATTAAATTTCCTATGACAAATCTAAAGAAAAGCTTAACCATGTTTCAAGTGATCTTTTATTTTATTAAAGATTTCTCACTCTAATACACTACGTAACCTAAATCGACAGAGCTACGAGAATCACACCATATCATGTCTTCTGATTTTCTAGTATCCCTGCAGGGTTCAGATCAGAAAACCCTGTTCGAGAGACAAATGCTGTGAGAGAGCAGAGAATCCCTTCTTGGGGGGCCAGGGGGCCGCACCAGAGTGAAGTGGAGCTCCAGACTGACTCAGCCCTGCAGACTTACTGGGGAGCAGCAATAAAGCAAAGAGTTTGGCTGGGTGCAGATGCTTGTTTTAGATAGCAAGGCAAGCAGCAAGGCATGTTTGCCTCAATAACTATTTTATGATTGTCTGCTCAAGAGCTTCCTTGCTTTCCCTTTAAGGTCCATCTCTGTGCAAGTTGGCAAGACATCCTGCCTTCTGGACATTCTGGCCCCTCAGAATTAGCAGTCTCCCACCTCCTCAGGCAACCAGAGCTGACATTAACCTGTTGGGTGTCGCAAGGAACCACACCACTCTCTACCACTATATAATTTACTTCACAGAGGTGTGAAAATCTGCCAGATTTTCTTGGCACACATCATTCCTTTCTTCTGAACACGACAGGAGTCCCAGAGAAATAACACCTCTCCACTTTAATCCAGAAGCAATACTTCAACAAGCCCTGCTAAGAATTTGTAAATATTCCATCAATACTCCTGTCCTTTGCCCATCAAATTACATAACGCTGAGATGTATAACCTGCATAGCTAGTCAAAATTTCATAACACAATTAGACTTGAGTTCCCCAAAATATAATCTGCTCAGTGACACAGGACTATTTGTTTTATTTAATTTATTCTGTTCCTGTCTCATTTCCTAATCCATATGGAAATGACATGCCCTTCCACATAAAAGACATACCTCAGAGTGTTTTGTACCAGAACTTTTCAGGGAAAAAAAGTATGAATTTTGATCTATGTATCTACATGTGTACATGATTTTTATTGATTTTATTTTTATGAATACATCTGCGAGCAGCACACAGTGATTACATTTTCACAAGAGTCAGGAAATGTATACAATTCATCTTGTTTATACTTCTCCAAGTATAAACTCATCTTGTTTATACTTCTGTAAGCCTCCCAACTCCCTTGATTCACTGTCAGGGTTTTTTTGCTCTATGGAGGCTGCCATGCAATAGAGGGTGAGTCAGCAGGTCAGAAACTCAGGAGGGTGACTCGTCTGGTCATCCTGACTCTGCTGACCCAAGAATAAAGGCTTGTTGTTTAGGCGACAGTCCTTAGTTCTGCCAACTGAAGATCCAGGAAAACCTGATATTTCCATTCTAGACTTGATAATCAACTTTCACTATAAAAATGTACCTAAGATAGCGAGTTTCATATGGAAAAATACCCCTTTTGGCTCACAATTTTAGTGTTCTGTCCATAGTGGGTTGGCCCTGTGGATTTAGGCCTTGATGTGGTGGCAGCAGGAGCATATGACAGAGAAGCCCTGTTCATTTCATGGCAGCCAAGAAGCAAAGAAAAGGAGGGGAAGGGTCCAGGGCCTCAGTTTTCCCCACGAGGCACACTCCAATGACCTAACTCTTCCATTAGGCTGTACCTGCTGAAGTTCCTCCCACTGCCCAGTAGTGCCAAGGGAAGATACCAAGACTTCCACACAGGGGCATTAGGGAGATACCCTAGATTCAAAGTATAGCAATCCAAAGGCATAAAGAACACAGTTGTCTCAGTTCAGAGGCTGCCGCACAGGAAGACTTCTCTCCTCATTAGAGTAGGTAAATAGAAGAGACAAGGGGTATGATTTTAAGGCTCCAGGAGGTTCAAAACCCTGTAACAGCATGCAAGATTCTCTGGGGGCTGAGACAAAGAACCTCTCTGGGCATGCTGTACTTACTTGGTTTTCAAACAAAGGAGGTGATACTGAGGACAGCACAGGAATCTGAGCAGGACCTTGGGATTCGGTTCAGAGATTTTTCCAAGTGGTATATTATGTGTAGGAAGAACTATCTTGTCTCTAAATTGGCAGTTATTGTAGGAGTGAGGATCCTGCAGCTGCAGTCTCCTTTTAGTTAATTGTGACTGGAGCCAGAGATCCTCAGTTGTGGCCTTATCTTGTCATTTGAGGTGTCATAGCTTCACAGGCCATGACAGGCTTCGGCCAGGACCAGTGATTCGTAAAGGTTCACTTACTATGAATCCACTGCCCATCTCCAGACAAGGGGACTAGGCCTTGGACAGACTCACAGGTAAACATAAAAAACCAATTGTTTAATTTTAAATCCTGCTCAGAGCCACTTCATAGTGGTCTCTCTCAATTTTCTTCCAAGTTATTCCTATAAATGCACCTTTCTTTCATAATAAAACAGGGTAAAATCAATTTTTCTATATGCAAATTTGGTTAAAGTTTAGAAGACTATAGGCTTCAGTTTGACTGGAAGAGTTTTGTTTCACACTTACTACCTCATAAAATTATTATTGTTAATTTCACTTTTAATAAATACTCTGCTTGGAGACTCAATTATATAATAATCTACTCTATAAGTGCTTCCACAAATGTACTGCTAATAAATGAAAATTTAATAAAAGCATTTTAGATAATGTAATCTTTTACTTTTTGTAGACAATAAAAAACATGTTGTATTTCTTGAAATAAAATTTTTCCTGGTTTATTTATACCATAATTATTTTCTATAATACATATTGAATGCCTCTGTGTAAACAAAATACTAGTTTTAATTATCTTAAATATTATTTCTTGCTTTGAGAATCGAGAAAGAATGAATAAGAAGCATTAATGTACAAGTACGATGTCAGGCATTTTAAAGGATTATCATTTATTATTTTATACATGGAAAATATAAATCTTCTGTAAAAATAAAAATTAGACCATTCATTGATACCTACTTGAAAGACTTCAGTAACAGAGAGAGAATATAATGGTAAAGCAGTTCCATTCTTCTGTTAAAACTAAAGAAAGTGGAAACGTAATTGCACCTAGATGAACAGACCCAACCTATTTTGTTTGTTATGGAAAATGTGGAGATAAGAAGGGAAGGCACCTGCACATTGACTGACCATCAATATGTATGCAAGGTCGCAGTGGGAAGCACAGCAAAGACCTATGAAGAAATCCATGTATAGGAGGCACATGTAACTCAATGGCAGCACACTGGCCTAGTATGTAGGAGGTACTGAGTCCCATCCCCAGGGCCACATATTACACATGCACAGAGGAAATGCAAATATTAGCGCCATTGATTTTTATCTAATTTCCCATTTTTTCTATGAAATTTGAACTTTTGCTATTAAAGAATATTACCCGGCATGCAAGTTTTAAATATAATTACAGTATTTTAAATACTTTTCCACTAGGGATGATTTTATTAAGTGGAAATAAATAATTTTCCAACAACTATGTTGTTGTTTATAAAGAAAAACGCTAAAGTTTAGCAATATTAGAAGTAGCTCTTTGAGGTGATTTGCCAACTCTACTTAGAAAGCAAAGCGAGCAGCATGAGCTCAATGCTACACTACTGCATTTTCAAAAAGATTCTGCGCAGTGCTCAGAGACAATAGTTATCTTGAGTTCATTGTGAGCGCCTTATTGTGAGTCCCTGGTATTCTTACCACAACGAAGTTGTTGCTATTCGAATGCACATATGCATTCAGTATGCGAAAATAGTATTCCTAGCCATCTATAAATAGTTGAAGAAACAATTGTATGAAATACTTGATATTCATTTGAACCAATTTTTGCAATTTCACTTGTAATTCAGATTTTAGCCATGCTCATATGACATTCAGGTATTTTCCTTAGGTTTGTCTGAACAGGATGGTAGCTTCTTAATGTTACATACTGTTTTTCATTAAAGCTAAGCAATACTTTATAAAGATATACAGTTATAAGCAATATAAGAAAAGACAGACATACAGATGATATGCAATTATTGATACATCATGAATGTGTATTTAATGATTTGTCTAATACTCTTTTTTCTCTAGATACACCATCTGTTAAGATTATACCATCCACTCCTTTTCCACAAGAAGGACAGCCTTTAATTTTGACTTGTGAATCTAAAGGAAAGCCACTGTAAGTCATTTAATGAGCAGTAAAGTTTTTCACTTTGTCTTCTTTGTGCTTTGGTTGTGGGTTTTAACTGTAGAAGTCCCCTGTGTTTGTCTTTTCTTAATGGGCAAAAGTATCTATAGAACAGAAAACTCCCTGAACCATATCTTTATTAAGTGTCAGTGGTAGACTGTATTTCCCTTTGTCATCTAGTGATGCTTCTGGGAAGGATTCCAGCTGTGACTTTCTCCTGGTATAGTAAGATATTTCAACCGGAATGATGGTAGGCCTAATGAGTCACTAATTATACAATCAGACTAACATAAAGTACATGTTGCTGATCTTAGTTCTTCCATGAAAGTTGAAAATAATAAAGCATCCTCCAAAATGTCCAAGTTTTACATAGAAAATCATTTTAACAAGAAAAAAGCATATATTTCAAATTTAGCCTCCAGTGAGTCTTAAATTATGAATATTTTTTGCTTGGAAGTAATGTGAGTAAAAAGGTCCATACACTCAAAGTTTTCAAGTATAACACAATTTCATTTTTAAAATATACATACGGTGATGTCACCTGAAGTGTAAAACTATACTTTGTCATTCATGTTTGTAAAATTTAAATAGATTTTTCAAATAACAGTTATTTGGAAGCAGTATGTTTAGTATAGTAGTACTTTGCTATAGGTAATTTACTGGATATTTCAAAGCTTCCAGTTCACTTACCTTGTACTTATATTTTGATTAGATTAATTTAATTATACCATGTATATAAGAAAAACAATAGCTATGGTGATAATCGGGTTAGATTACTACGTTTACTTCCAATAGCAGTTTAGTTATTTAAGGTTAGCTGTCATACAATCACATGAGGACTTTTATCTTAATGAATTACATATCAGAAAGTGGTCTAATCTTTTAATCTCTTCCATTGTATATCATTGTATTTTCTACCACACTTTATTATCTTCTTCAGAGAATAATTTTAAAATTGTCCTCTTTGCTAGTGATTATTGTCCAGAGAATAACCTGCTTTAAGGAGCAATGTATAGATTAACCTATTATTATCCCATTTCTAAGTATATTTCAAGTTAGTTTGGAATTCAGAAAGATCACATTTTCATCGTAAATTTATGAGGTATGATTTTAAAAAATGATGGATTTATAAATTTTTTAAAAATTACAGTGAAAGACCAATCAGCATTAATCCATCTCAAAATATCAACCACTAATTTGGAACGCATGTATTCCCTTGCTCTTGTCGCTCTTTGAAGCAGTTCTAGAAGTTGCCTTTCTTGTATTCAGTTGGGCTGTCATGGCTGTCTTGATTTCCTGAATATGTTCAAAACATTTACTTTTGTTTTGACTTTGAAGAAGAGCCAGAAATTTCACAGTGCCACATTCAGTGAATAAAGTAGGTGCACACACACCATAATGTTTTTACCAGCCTGCCTTTCTGTTGGGTGACACTCAGCAGAAACATTCACCAAGAAGTTTTTAATCACACTTTAAGGACATATCTAAAAGAGGACTTATAGAACTACTTTAGAAAATGGCAAGAACATGGATTAAGTGTGTTCAAAATGAGGAGGAGCATTTTAAGGGGCATTAATGGCAGTATAGAATATTTGTACTGCAATAATTCTTTAACTTAAACATTCACAGATTATTTTGTTCAGTCCTGGTACACAGCCACTCAATTCACTTCCATAGTACTTACCTTCTGTGAAGTTTAAGCTACTTGTGAGAAGGAAAAACATTTTTTTCCACAACAATATGCTATTAATATGTGACAAATACATTGCAGCATTATAGCTTCAAGAAGAGCTTTTGCTGTAAGTTGAGTACTTTAGGGAAAAAAATGTAATGAACCCTAATGGGATTTAGACAGATTTAAATCTTAACTTCTGACTCTGTGTATCTAATATTAAAACTTATTTTCAAAATGCTTCTTCCATATTAAGACTTGCTTCTTTTTGTTCCTACTGTCCAGCTATTTTTTCATTCTTTTTTTTTTTTTTTTTTTTTTTGTGGTACTGGGGATCGAACTCGGGACCTTGCACTTGCCAGGCAAGCGCTTATTCAACTGAGCTATATCCCCAGCCCCTATTTTTTCATTCTTCTCTCTTTCTTCTGTTTCCCCTTATAAGCCCAGGGGTTGCAGGTGGAGAAAGGAATATGATCAGGATCATAACATAGTGAACGGGGGGCTGGGGGTATAGCTCAGTGGCATAAGCGCTTGCCTGGCAAGCGCAAGGTCCTGAGCTCGATCCCTGGTACCGGAAAAAAAAAATAACATAGTGAACGGTTTTGTTTATATTCTCTTCTCCTTTGGGTTTATTGAGAAGTATATACATGCACATTTGGAATATATATACAATATAACTGATATAACTGTGGCATATATATATAGATAAGCATTTTGTATATATAAAAGAGAACGCTTAGAATTAAGTGCATACCTGATGAAAAAGCATCAGATTGTCAGTGATCTGTCTTTTGAGAACATGCATACCCCAAACATACTGTTTGATACGTAAGAATAGATCACTAAGTTTCAGATATTATTAATTTATATAGCCCATACTATTCAGTATAGATATGGTTGAATAGATGTGGCTTATTGTGAATCTCTGAGTTTCAGTTACCTATAAATAAATTTCAATGCATAATGACATTTTCATGGCAGATGAATATGAAAAACACAGACTTTTACTTATGTTACTTCAGAACACAAAGGCTCAGAAAGTTTAAGAAACAGAAAATGTCAGCTCTCTTGGAGGACCTGCATGAAAATCACTTTGCAAACAGAAAAATGGATTAGAAAAGCTCCCATTTCACAGAGAAGACAACTAAATCTCAGAGGTATTAAACAAACTTTCCTGTTCGCATGGATTGAAGAATTGTGAGCCAGGATTTCCTTCAAGTTTAGTATTGTCCATAGTATACATTATTTCCGTTATTGCTGCTCCTTCCCTTGCAGAGTCTACACTGCTCTTTATGGTAGGCGCACTCACGACTGAAAACCTAACAAGCTCAATGTCCTTTTTAGAACTGAAGTTGAAGCCTTGGATGCAGAGAGAAGGGCTTGTGCGTCTCACGATGTTTTTCACAGTTGCCATCTTTATCACGTCTTCCTCTGTGTTTGTATTCTTTCTAAACACCTGCCACAGTGCTATTCAACTGATGACTTCTAACACGAGCTTAGACTCATGTAAAATATATAGTTAATGTCTTATCAGTAAGCAAATAACTTGTATAATCTTTAAAGACTGAAAATAATCATAATATTCTGCCTGTATCATTATAGGCCTCAATGTCATAGTCTACGCGCCTTTGTCTACAAATAACATCTATTAACACAGTCTCTTCTATCATATTCCAATTTTCAGCCTTCTAATTTCATCTTCTTTCCCTCCAGACCGTCAGCCCATTGAGAAATTTATAGTCAAATTCTTTGACTCTTTGATTCCTTGCTTCTTTCACACAACTGCTTGACTCTTGTTCTTTCCTAATCTTGAATCAATTCTTCTCCATTTTCAGAGTAACTATCACTTTCAATAGATGAGGCCATTAGACTCTTTAAAGACAGTTTAACTTGAAGCCTTTCTAGTTTATATTTCCAACAGTGCCAGATGAGGCAGATAGGACAAATAAGAGGAAAAGACTGAAAAGAAATTATTGGATTTCCCCGGAAGAAAATCTTACCAATAATAAAGAAATTAGTCTTATAATGGCAAGGAGAAGAGAAGGTAAATTGAAATTTATGAATTTGGGAGTTTGTACATAGTACAGCAGGCAGAAAATCACTAGAGGAAAGACCACTCACTTCAGAAAATGAGTCATGAAAATTGGTAGGAAGGTGATGAAAAGTTTTAAAAAGAAATCTTAAAATAAAATATAATTAAAAAATAATAGGGACACTGTCTGTGTCTTAAAATAGGATCAGAAGAGTGGGAGTAGAAATGAGTTCTTTTGTACCGCCTGCACACAATGGGCAGGTGGAATGGCCTGCTTCACTCTGGTGATCACTGCCAGCATTCTGCTCCGTTGCTTTGCAGCTACTGCCCCTGATTCCACAGTTTGTTTTGGCACAGTTGAGAAGCAGCACTGCAGCTTGGTGTCCGGTTGTTTCCCCTAGCACTTCATTTACATTATCTTTCCCTGATCCACCTCTAATGAGCAAGTGAAAATGAGAAATGTGTAAGGAAGATATGATTCCTTCATCTTACTGCAGATTTACTGAGTATATTTAACTCAAGACAGAAGCTTTATTGTTCTTTAAAAAGTGTTTCATGAAATCATATGATTTCATAATGAATGTTATTCATTACTTTTAGTTCTTGTTAGTAAATATGACACCACTAACTGTTGTCCAAATCACAAAATGATGATGTGACTCAAGTTTTCCTGCAATTCCTGCACCTATCCTGCCCTCGAATGCTAATGTTTTCCTTGTTCTAAATGTGAAAGCCCCAGTGACTGTCTATGAAGAATCATGCCTTATATGCCTGACTTGGACTGAAGCCTTTTGCCATTTTCCTGCGCAACAGCTGCATAACTTGGGCCAGAACCAAATTGTTCCACTTGACACTACTATAGAGGCATTCTATTATTTTCTTAAAAGAGAGATTACTGTACATGTCTGTCTATTGTTTTAATTTTAGTCTAAAGTGAGGACCGAGCTAATGCCAGCCACTTTTCTTTCAAGTCCCCAGAGTTTTTGCAAACCTCTTCTTTTTTGGCTGAATTCCCAGACAGCTTCCAGGAGGCAGCATTCTCCATTCATAAAAGTGGAGGGCAAAAAGAAAGCAGAAGAAGAAGAAGAAAAAGCCTTTACACTACATTAAAGTCACGACCTTAAATAGTGTAGAGCTGTCCCCCGTGCTACGACTGCAAGTCATTATACTCTAACCCAGTGTGTAACACTTTATGAATTTATCTCCTATGTAGCAGTGGGACATTTTTAAATAAATGTTTACTTGTCACTTTTTCTATAAAAGAAAATAATTATAGGATCTGATAATTTTTCAGTGTACACAGTACAATATTTATGTTGTACATGCTATTTTACATTATAATAACCACAATTTTTCTTTGTTTTTGCCATAAATCTGGTATGCATAATTGCATAGCAAAAATTCTGTATGAGAAAAAAGACTGCAATCTTTAGGAAGATCGATCACATACTACAGAGCAATGGTAAGGTCTTGTAAGGGAACAATGACATAGCCGTTTTGGAAATGCTTGAGAATTGAAGAGAGATCAGATCTGTGCATATTAATGCATTTCCTGTCAATATAATTGGACGTTTTAATATCAAAATTAACCCAATTTATACTGAGGGTTGCAATTTTTAAAAATCTTATAGGAAATTTAAATATTGTACCTACAAAAATTCAAGAAATAAGAATTCGAAGAGAAATTTTTTATGTTCCATGTTTATGCGTAATTCCAAAAATGGAACGTTAGGCAAGAAAGTATTGTATTGAAGAGCTTTCTGTTGTTAGTTTCCTTATCATAACATGTATCCTTAAAAAAAAACAGGTTTTATGAAAATAGTTATAAAATCTAATTAGTCAAAAGAAATGGCAAAACATACCACACAATAATGAAGATATCAACTTATCATAGAAATGAGTGAAATATTTCCCCAAATGAGGAAACCTGGCTTAAAAATTGTAACATGGAGCTATAATAAAGCAAATTCATGTTGTTTGATATAAACATAGCATGTTAGCAAAGAATGTTTGCCTCTTTTCTCTTATTAGAATGTGTTCTAATTATTTATCAAAATTTGTGCTTATATTCAGATAGCGAGCCTAAACTGTTAGATTTGAATTGCCTGGGCCTTCATTATTAATATTCAGGATGTGCATGGTCTTAAGCCACTTAACTATATCAATTTTTTTCTTTTTTAAATTAATAGTCTTTGTTTTTGAAAGCAGTTGTAGGGTCAGAGAAAATCTGAACAGAACATACAGAGGGTTGCCATGTGTACCCTGGTCCTCAGTCACCCCTCGCCTTCCTTGCTGTATCCCATACCAGAATGCTGCCTTTGTCCAAGTGCAAGGGTCTACATTAGCCTATATTTATGGTAACAAAGTCCATTATTTACACTAGATGTAACTGTTGTATGAAAGGTAATTTTTACCTCTCAAGTAAAGAATATATATGTGTTTGTGTGCACGTATATAATTTATTTAAGTATGAATGGCAATATATGAAATGTCTACTTCTGAGCAAATTCTTAATAAATTATACTACAGAATCGGTGATAAAGTATTATTTAATCAAGGAATTACATGTAGTATATCTCACCAAGTTTCATGTTCAGAAGTGTTAAATGTATAATGTATACTGGTATTAGGCTCTTATGGGACTCTGAAAACCATTTTATTATCTTAAATACCTTCCCAGACTCTGAAATTCAAGATTCCAAGTGGAATAAAGACATTCCAGGACAGTATTTTCTGACTTTGCAAAGTATATTGAACACTAAAGAAACTCACATTGTATTCATGGCAAAACTAATGGATAAACTCTATAAGATATCTTAGTCAGTAAAAGGAAAATAGTTACAAGGGGGAAAACTCCATGCCACAGGAAAAATCCCTTCAATAATTTATTTAGTGTTATGGTGACAAAAGTTTAAAGTAACTTGAAAGAAATGAGAGTGTAAAAGCATGAGCCTTGGTTACACAAACACTACAAGACGGGTCTCTGGAGCAGTAGGACTGGAACTGCAGAGCTCACTCAGCCGGTCCCGGTCCCGAGGAAGAACCAATGCAGGAAGTGAGGAAGACCTTGTGCAGCGCGAGCAGGTGGCGAGCTTCCCCAGCGGCTAAGCGTCGAGTCTGTGATCAGTAAGCTCTTGATTCGTGGTAGAGCTCCGAGGTCTCTCTCATTCTTACTTGTTTTACTTAAACCATAAAACTACCTTTGGGGCGCCCTTTACAAACGCTGTGATGATAATTTCCAGTTTGTAGATGGAAAAGGTGTTTTCTGAAGGTTATATGATTCTTCCCATTAATACATGGTTAATTGTAAAATTGAGATTAAAAACAAGGCTTTGTTTTTATTAACATTGATGACTGTACAGTTGTGTTTAGTCAGTGTTTCCAGTTGTCCTGTTACACTGATGTTTCACAATGTCCCAGTGATCATAGCAAGAACAAGAGAGCTTTCACTAATTTTCTAAATAAACCCAAAATTCAATTAAGTAATTGGAAAATTTAGGTAAATACAACGTGTCTTAATCTTATCTGAATATTATCTAAAGGGTTTCTTACATGCATTTAAATATATTCCAATAATTTGTGCCTACAGTTTATAATTAGATGAATAATAATAAATGTTAAATTTATTTATTTTAAAAAATAGATTATTTTGCATTCTCATATTTACATGATTTTATGTTAAGACTACAGGTTGCACCTGAAAAGTAATCTCAGTGTGATTATAGTGTCAATTCAATATAAAACAATGGAAAACCTTAGAGGTTAAATAAACTAAGCATGAAGTTATCAGAAAACACCCTTCCTTAAGAGTATATCTTTCACAGTAAATGTTATACCTAATTTGTCATAAAATAATTGACAAGATAAACCTAATGAAGGGATTTTAATATATATTAAATAATATATAACAGTAAACCTTATATAAATAACAATAAACCCTTATAGAGCATTCAGGCATTTTTAACTCTGTGATTTGATATCGTGAGAAAGAGGTAACATTGTCTCAAGTAAAAATTGAAGGTAATATCATTATCTTTCATAAACTCTTTTCAAAGATATAATATTGGGAAAGTAGCTCTAAATTTCCATAATGAAAAGAATTACATGTGCCATCCTTCCCATAGGAATTTCCTTTCTGAAGTACATATGGTCTTCTGCTTCCATCTCATGGCTTAAAAATTTAATCACATGTTGACTCTCTGAATGCACACAAGTGGTTATCTTGGAAATGAGACTGAAAATAGTTTTGTTTTTAAAACAAGAAGCTGGCTTCTGGTAACCTCCACTGCTGTTACTTGGGCTGGGCATCTGTGGTGTGCTGGGCACTCAATCATTTTCAATTAAACATTTCAATGTCTTGCGAAAGTCCCATAAGAGCTTGCAGAACCATGAGTGTGGATCCATAGAGGAAATGTACTTCTTGAACATTTCCAGGTAAGCCGTTTTCTTGTAAGAAAAAGTCAATTATTTTGAAGGATTATGTAAATGTTCAGCAGAAAATCCTACACAAAATGTTTCAATATATTTAAGACACAGTTTGAAGTAATGCTGTCATATACATTTACCAGACTTTCAGGGTATGTAATTTTGGGCACCTAGGTTTAAAAATTAGTAGTTTTAAATAATAATGTGAGTGCCCTAAACCTTTATCTAAATCTCTATAAATAGTGAATGTATATTTATGTAATCATAAAATTAACAAGGTAATTGTAGGAAAATTACAGAAACAAAAATCACTCCTAACACAGTAATTTAAAAAGCTGGGGGCTGGGGATATAGCTCAGTGGAATAAGCACTTGCCTAGCAAGCGCAGGGTCCTGAGTTCGATCCCCAGTACCGCAAAAAAAAAAAAAAAAAAAAAAAAAAAAACATTTAAAAAGCTGCCATGTTAGAAGTGTTTACTGAAGACAACATTATCTTATACATCCAAAAGGAACATTTAGTATTATTTTCTTTTCTTTTTGCAATTTTTCTATATGTGTCATAAATTTGATGCTAATATTCCTCTAGTAGTGACCAGTAGTGCTTACTGAAAAGTAAAAGTTTTGTGCCTCTGTACCTACTGTTAAATATTTTGCCTGTCACTTCTGAATAACTATAGAGAGAATAAAACATATAAAACAAAATTAATTCAGAATCACAATGGTTTGGTTATTTTTCAATTAGTAATTAAATGGGAAATTCTTATTCCTTGGAAACCATTTGTTTAAAGAAAGAGTCTAAAAAAGGTCTCTGGTATTATACATTTTTTGCTTGTGAATAGCACACAGTCTCAGTTCAAGCACAACTTCAAACATACAGCTGCCACTAAGTTTTAAAGTTGGAAAAACATATAAAGCAAATAGTTTCACAAATTATAGGAAATATGAACATTTATAAATGGCTCCAATTAAAATAGGCACAACCTCCCAATGATTAATGAGGGCCTTAAAGTCCAACTCTTGCCAATTCAGACTACAGATGCCGCATAACAAGAAAAGGAAGAGGGAAATGTAAACATTTTTTTGAAGGGAAGAAAATAGAACTCCGATAGTGCCCATAGCCAGCACAATCCACTGAAATGTGAGCATATGCACTTTGCAAGTGCCACACAAAACTGTAAATAAAGGATGAAGAAAGTGACATGATCTTACAGAAGCAGGACTGAAACATCATAGCCAGTGTAAGGATGAGAACCTATGGAATACAGGGGGCTTTACAAATCCAGTGCATTTCAAATTACAAGTTATGGCTTGTTAGTGGGTCATAAAATCAATTTAGATGTGCCCTTTTTATAAACCAACAAATAGGGAATTGTGTAGGAAGATATGAAATTATAGAGAACATAAGAAAAACGAGTAAAGAAAATGTCACCAAGTATCAGAGAACAAGACTTTCTTGGGCACACGTGTTTGCGTTTTGTGTCAGGCTGTCAAACACATTCCATTTCCAAACGCCACCTTGAAAGTTTGGAAAATCATTTTATTAGTCATACTAACTGTCATAAAGCTGAGACTCAGGGACATCCAGGGAAATAACTTGCTAAGACTTAATCACGTCACATCTAAAACCACACTCTACATAAATGTGCCTTCAGGTCGAAAAGATCTTACAACCAGGAAATACAGTGCCACAAAGAACGATCTGTTTAATAATGCACAAAAATTTGATCCTTTATAAAGGATTTCACCCAAGTGGTCAAATATACCTTAAAAATTTTAAGTTTCATATTTCAATTATCTTCAGGCTTGGCTTATATGGAACATTGAATTCCCAGCTTCCAGTTAAATGATGTGCACTTTACTACTACTTCTCCAAGGCCATTGATTTTAATATTAGAAAAGAAGCTAATCATACAGCACAAGCAGTTCCATAATGAGGACACAGTGTTTAACATGTGTATTAGAGTTTATAAGGTTAATCAGCACTACTGTAGAGTAGTGAATTAATGGTTTGTAAAGTAACAGCTATATGGGAAGTGCAACCCCATCTTTGCAACATATCCGAATCCAATGGTCTTCAAACTTCTAATATACACAATGGAGAGAAAGACAGATTTTAAGAAGTTCAGTTTTCAAAATCTTGATTTTGAGTATCTGAAATTGTTGAAGAGTCTACCTTAATAAAGGAGAATTTTAAAAGCTAAACATTTTCAAATAAGTTGGAAAAAATCTTATTTAATGATGATCATTTTAAAATACAGCATAGAGATTTTAAGCTTAGTGTATGTACATATAGGTTCTTATAATTGCTTGTATGAGGGAGTGGATATTTACTCAAGATTTCTTGATCATTTAGCCAAGAATTAATATTCTGTGCTCACCATGGGAAATAAATATTAAGTATAGATAAGGCCAGGATAATTGATTCTTCTTCATTAGAAAACTCCTTCAAGATTAGCTTGAGGGCACCAGGAGCCTAGCTCAGTGGCACAGTGTCTGCCTGGCAAGTGAAAGGCCCTAAGTTCAATTCCTGGTACTGAAAAAAAAAAAAAAAAAAAAAAAAAAAAAACAGTTGCTGAAGTATTTGTCTTGATGTTGAACATTTTTACTTGAGTTGAAAAATCTGTCATTCCTTCAGGATTAGAGTAATATTATTTTTCCTAGTAATAATCTTTTCTGTCTTGTGCCTTAAATTAGCTAGCAGTAGCTAGTGTGTGGTATGACACTTTACATATCACAGCTGTTATAATAATCACCAGTGAATGCTACAGTATCAGTAAAATCTGGCACAGGATTTCAGAGGTGCTCTCAGATGATGTCGTTATTTTCAAGCCTTCTAAAGAGACCCATGCATATCAGTTGCTTCCTGTTTTAACTATGAGGTTCTAAACTTGGAGGCAAATCAAAGTGGCTTTCAAAATCAGGATGAAGTAGCAGATATGCTGGGATAACTCAGAATGAAATCTATTACTTATTTACTATTGAGATTTTAAAATGAGTGAAGTAAGTGTTGATGTTATTGTCCATTTTATCATTTAATATAATGAGACCCTTCTATTGACTCTGTTAATAGTATAATAATAAATTTTGAGAATTCTTAGGAGTAGGTAAACTTGGAATCAGTGATTAAATTCAAAAGCACAAGAAGCAAATTAAATTTGAATTCCTCACTTCAGTCTAAATTACTTTACTAGCATAGTAAAATGTCTTTTTACTAGTCACAAGTAATGGTGGTGATTTTGCAATAAAGACTTCGGTGGTGCTGGGGATATAGCTCAGCGGCATAAGCGCAAATTCCTGAGTTTGATTCCCAGTAAAAACAAAAACAAAAATCACTTGATAGTCAAAACTTTTAACAGGAATCTACAAATAAAAATCTACAAATAGGAAAAAATCATTGCTTTTTATAAAATGGATTGTTTAGAAATAGAGAATAATATATGTATGCTGAGGAAAACATAACACTTGATATGAGGATAAAGGAGGAAGCTGAAGAATGTATCTAAAGGTCATTACAACAAAGTGAAGGTCAAAGAACAAAAAGCTGAAGAATCACCAAACTCTTTTTCCACACATGTACAGACACATGTATTAATCAACACAAATAACCATAATGGGCTAGAAACACAAAGGAAATGCATGTATGTGTGTATATAATTTTCACAGATTCCACATGTGCTTATATTTGAATACGTGTATTTAGAGGAGAGGTTATGGGCTGGGGATATTAGCGGTAAAGCACATGCCTAGGGTGTGCAAAACCTAGGTTCAATCCTTGCATTATAAATAATAGTAAATTAATCAATTACTTTAAGAATTCACCAAAACTGGATAATATCTTCAACCCTATGTTTTCATTTCTCTTTTCATTTATGCCTAGTGTTATATGTCTAAATATTCAAAATATGAGAAGGAGGAAAATATAACAAATGGTGTTATTAAGATACAGATTTAACAAAAATACCTATTTTAAGTCTTTTATTAAATAGTTTTGGGAGCAGAAATATTTAGACCTAATAATTTGTACTTAGTAGTATTTTCGGATGATTTTATTTTAGGAGACATAATTTCACAGACAGGAAAACAAAAAACAATTGAAGAAGCAGGAGCAATTCAAGACACAGTGATACAGTTTACTCTGGCTTTAAAATCACCTTGACAGTCTCTCTTTTGCTTTCTTATGTGATGATTTTAGGAACAGTGTCTAATCGAATAAAGAGTATTAAATCTCTCCTCACATTTTTTTAAAAGCTTGATGTTCTTCTGAATGCTCATGGCATGCGAAAGAATTAGGTATATCTGGGGTAGAAGTTAATCAGGTGAACATAACAGATGAGGAAAAGAAAAAAAGCCTGACCACAGCGTAAGAGCAGTTGAGAGAGGCAAGTGGAGTGGGGAGGGAGTTTAAGAACAGAGAGATGCTCATTTCCCGAGAGTGGGAGGTTTTGGTGGTTTGTAAGAAAATAATGAACTGAATGCATGAGAAGTTATGACTGGGAAAAAAGGAACTGTCAAGGTAGCAGAGTATAATGGTGACTATTCTGAATGGTGGATCGTGGCTCATTAAGGCCAGAAAAATAATTATTAGATGTGAGAGCATCAGGGCACTGAGAAGACAAGATACTAGGTGAGTTCTTAGCTGAGCACTCAGGAGAATGAATTTTGAAAGAAGCTCCTGCAATTGTCATTTTACTCTCTTTGAATTTCTCTTGGTCTTTATTGTTTTTCTTTTCTAATATCTTCGGAAAAAATTGGAAGTATTAAATAACCTACAGTTTTGTTTCCCACTTGAGTGGAGCACATGCTTGATTCCAATCTCTGTAAGAAATTCCAGTCCTATACTCTGTCCTGGTTCTAATTTCTCCTTTCCTTATGGGTGAATAGATGATGTTTTCTTGATTCTCTTCTAACCATTGAATTCATCATGCTCAAGACTGAAATAATCAATTTTCCTTTCTTCTTCTCTTGCTTAGTCTGTTTTCCTCCTGTTTTTTTGTTGCTGAGTGGTTCGTTAGTTGATCTTTTCACTGTTGTTTACCTTCTTAAGTTTTTCATTCAGCCTGTCATACAGACTAGCTGTGAAGAGAAATGCTTTTTTTATAGAATTCAATGCTTTCTGTCTTCAAATTTCTACTTATTTTCCCAAAGCTCTTTAATCACCATTTTCGTTCTGTCTTTTATTGTTTGCCTAACTTCATATGAATTGGAAAACTTATTTCAATTTCTTTCCTCTCTTCAGAACGTTGTAGATGAACTTTTTATGAAATTTCCTTTTTTTTCAGACTTTCTACATTAATACTTGTAAAACAAACTTGGGGCAAGACAGCTCACTTATCAAAAGCATAAAATACTTTTATTAGGAAGAAAGCTTAAAAGTTTCAGCTGATCACTCTGAGCCCTGAGTTACTTATTTAAAAGTATCAGTTTTTACCCTACCTTTGTACCCCAAACTCTCATTTCTTTGATTTTGCTTAGATCTTCTTTATGACCAGAATATTCTCTACTACATTTTGTACTTTTTTCAATGTCAGTGACACCATCAATTTTCTGTTTATACTAAACTTATACAATTCTGGGTTCAACATTTTCTCCTACAGAATTCATTGTGAAATAAGTTATGAGCATTTTTGTTTCTGTTCTTTTATAGCCATATATATTTAACTTTTGTTTTTATTTTTACCAACTCAATTACTATATTAAGTTCTTTTAATTTTACCTTTTCTTAATTTGGAATGTTTAACCAAAACCAATAATAATACCTACTAACCCCATTATCTTTTACTAAAATATTTAAATTCCTACTCATCTCTACGGAGTTTTGAATGTGAATATACTAACCAAGACTCTTGAATTTTTTTGAGTTTAGGTCTTCCCATCCATATCTAAGGATAAAAACTAAAAATTATATCTTTCATAAAGCCTGATGTAAGGTCCTAATATATATCATAGTGGATTACTTAAAGCATGAAATTGTCATCTCTGAAAGTTATGACTTTTTTCACTTTCCAGGAAAAAAATCACAGAAAACAGAGTAAATAGGTTTTAAGAAAATTTTTCTAATAATTAAACTTTCAATTCTATCTATTCCCCACTTGTGGAATTTCCAAATTTAAAGAAGACAGAAGAGATTCTTCACATGGTTACAGGGAACATATAGATTGAATTTTTGATTTGCCTTGAGGAAAAGAAAATAAAAATAAATATTTGCATATTTCTTTCTCTTCTTTTTTTATTTTAAAAGTAAAAGAACAAAAACATATTAACAGACACAAAGTAGCATAAGGAATAGTACAATCAAAACTGATTTACAGACAAGGTGACAGGGACTCAGCAATAGTTGTTGCGTTACCTATTGATATCTTCGAAGAGTATATTCATGAACACAGATACAGACATGCAAAATTGGTCAAACAATTAAGCATCTCAACAACAGAAAAAAAAAAAAACAAAAGAAAGAAAGAAAACGGAAAGCATTAACAAAGAGGCACAAAGTAGTACAATAACAGTATGACCAGAATTGAATTATAGACAAAGCCACAGAAAACCAGCAATAATTGCTGCATTGCATATTGATATCTTCAAAGTGTATGCTCAGGATAACACATACAGACATACAAGATTGATTGAATAACCCGTCATCAACTATTCCTTAGCATTAAGTGACATAATACAATAGTAGAACCATGTTAGCCCTCCTGCACATATGTATCTACATATACACATACATACATTTTTGCCTCTTTCTTTTCTCCTTTCCCTCGTCCCATCTGTTCTTTGCTTTTGAACAGATTTCCTTCATGTCTCTTAGTTTATATTCCCACCCTCAGGTTCTTACACCAGTGACACAATACATTGCCTGCTCATGTACTGCTAATTTATTTCACTTATGAGTATGGACTCCAATTTTGACCATTTGCCTACAAAGTCCCCCAAACTGTCTTTTTTTACACCTGAATAATATTCCATCATATAAACATGCCACAGTTTTTAAATCCAGTTTTCTGTGGATGGACACTTGGGTTGCTTCCACATTTTAGCTATTACAAATTGCGCTGCTATAAACATGGGTGCACATATATCAGAGTGATATGATGTTTTCAGATCTTCTGGGAAAATACCCAGAAGGAGAATAGCTGGTTTGAATGGAACCTCTAGACCTAGTTTGCTGAGAAATCTCCAAACTGCTCTCCACAGTGCTTGCACCAGTCTGCATTCCCACCAGCAGTGTAATAGAGTCCCTATTTCCACACAGCTTCGCCAGCATTTGTTATTGGATGATGTTTTCATACTGGCCAGTCTTACTGGGGTGAGATGAAATCTCAATGTTGTTTTTATTTGCATTTCTCGAATGACTAAGGATGTGGAACATTTTCTCATATATTTATTTGCCATTTGTATTTCTTTATCTGAGAAGTGTGTACTCATCTCAGATGCCCATTTCAGGATTGGGTCTTTGAATTTGGACAGGTACATGTTTTTTAATTCTTTGTATGTTCCAGATAGAAGATCTTTGTCTGAGGGACAGCCTGCTAGGATTTTTTCCCAATTTGTGGGTTTTACTTTGCTGGTGATTTCTTTAGATGTACAAAGACTTTCCAGTAGGATGAGGTCCCAATTATTGATCTTTGAAGTGTTTCCCTTGCAGTTTCATTTTTCTTCATGAACTCTCTGCCTACTCCTATGTCTTCAAGATTTTTACCTACTTTCTTTTCCAATAGATTTAGACTTTCTGTTTTAATGTTGAGGTCTGTGATCCATTTTGACCTGAGTTTGGTGCATGGTGATAGACTGGGGTCTATTTTCAGTTTTCGGCAAGAGGCAAGCCAGTTTTCCAGCACCATTTATTAAACAGGCCTTCCTTTTCCAGTGAGTTTGGTTGACCCCTTTGTCAAATATTAGGTACTGAGTGGGTTTTTCATTGTGGTTGCATCTTCCAGTCTGTTCCATTGATCCTCAGGTCTGTTTTTTAGCCAGTACCAGGTTGATTTTATTACAGTAGCTTTGTAGTATAATTTCAGGTCAGGGATTATGATGCCACCTGACTTGTCCTTGTTGCCAATGATTGCTTTTGCTATTCTGGGTCTCTTCTGGTTCCAGATGAATTTAAGGCATATTTTCTCTAGATCTCTGAGGTATGCTAATGGTAGTTTAATGGGAATTGCATTGAATCTGTAAAACAGTTTTGGTAGTATGGCCATTTTCACAATGTTGGTTCTTCCTAACCATGAACAGGGAATGTTTTTCCATTTATGGAACTCCTCTTTGATCTCTTTTTTCAGAGTACTGTAGTTCTCACTGAATAAATCTTTCACATTCTTTGTTAGATTGATTCCCAAGTATTTCAATTTCTTGGTTGCTATAGTAAAGGTTATGGTTTCCTCAATTTCTCTCTCAGTCTGTTTGTTGTTCGTGTATAGGAATGCTATTGATTTTTGGGTGTTGAATTTGTATGCAGCTACGCTGCTGAATTTGTCAATTAATTCCAGGAGTTTTCTTGTGGAGATTTTGGGGTCCTCCATGTATAGTATCATGTCATCTGCAAATAGTGATAGTTTGACTTCTTCCTTTCCTATCCTTATTCCTTTTATTTCTCTCTGTTGTCTAATTGCTCTGGCTAATGCTTCCAGGACTATGTTGAATAGGAGTGGTGACAATGGACATCCTTGTCTTGTTCCTGACTTGAAAATGAAAGTTTTCAGTTTTTGTCCATTTAGTATGATGCTGGCTGTTGGTTTGTCATAGATTGCTTTCATCAGATTGAGGTAGAGGCAATCTATTCCTATTTTTTCTAAGGTTTTTAACATGAATGCATGTTGGACTTTATCGAAAGCCTTTTCTGCATCTATTTAGATGATCATGTGGTTTTTGTCTTTGACTATAGTAATATAATGTATTAAATTAATTGATTTGCGAACATTGAACCATCCCTGCATTCCTGGGATGAATCCTACCTGGTCATGGTGTATAATTTTCCTTATGATTCGCTGTAATCTATTTGGCAGTATTTTGTCGAGCATCTTTGCATCTATGTTCATTAGCGAGATTGGCCTGTAGCTCTTTTTCTTGGTTGGGTCCCTCTCTGGTTTTGGCATCAGTATAATTCTTGCCTCCAGAAATGTGTTAGGGAGAGCTGCTTCCTTTTCTATTTCATTGAAGATTTTGAAGAGTGTTGGCATTAAATCTTCTCTGAATGTTTTATAGAATTCTGCTGGGAATCCATCAGGGCCTGGGCTTTTCTTTGTTGGTAAGTTTTTAATAACGTTTTCAATCTCATTAATTGATATTGGGTTGTTCAGGATTTTTACGTCTTCCTTATTCAATTTTCGTAATTTGTACCTTTCTAGGAATCTGTCCATTTCTTCTGTATTTTCTATCTTATGGGAGTAAAGATTTTCAAAGTAGGTATTAATGATCTTTTGGATTTCTGTGGGATCTATAGTTACTTCATCCTTTTCATGCGTTATTGCATGAATTTGAAATCTTTCCCTTCTTTTTTTGATAAGGTTGGCTAGGGGTTTATCAATTTTATTTATTCTTTCGAAGAACCAACTCTTTGATTCACTAATTTTTTGTAAAGTTTTCTTCATCTCAATTGCATTAATTTCTGCCCTGAGTTTTATAATCTCCTCCCTTTGGGCTCTTGCTTTTGCTTGTTGCTCTTTTTCTAAGAGTTTGAGGTGTAGCATTAGGCTGTTTATTTGCTCTCTTTCTCTTTTCTTTGTATATTAGTTCATTGCTCTAAATTTCCCTCTGAGGACTGCTTTCATTGCATCCCACAGTTTTCTGTATGTTGTACTTGCATTTTCATTTATTTGTAGGTATTTTTTAATTTCTTCTTTAACTTCTTGTGACTCATTGGTTATTCAGGAAATTGTTGTCTAATTTCCAAGTGTTTGTGCGGTTTTTGGAGTTCTCTTTGTCATTAATTTCCAATTTCATTGCACTGTGGTCCAATAATATGCCTGGGATAATTTCAGTTCTTTTGTATTTAGGTAGACATGCTGTATGGGCTAGAATGTGGTCTATTTTAGAGAAAGACCCATATGCAGGTGAGAAAAATGTGTATTCTGATTTTGTGGGGTAGAACACTCTGCATACATCTACTAAGTTCATTTGTTCACACTTTTGTTTCAGGTCTGTTATTTCTTTACTGAGTTTCTGTCCAGTTTACCTGTCTCTTTGTGTCAGAGGGTTTTTTAGGTCCCCTATTACAATAGTGTTATTAGTTATTTGCTTTTTCACTTCTGTTAAGGTTTGGCTTGTAAAGGTTTGGTGCTCCATTGTTTGGTGCATAAATGTTTAGGATTGTTACCTCTTCCTCTTGCAGCTGTCCCCTAACTAGTATATAATGGCCTTCTTTATCTCTTTTGATTGTTTTTGGTTTGAAGTTTACAATGTCTGCAAACATAATAGCTACCGCTGCTTTTTTTCTGGGGATCTGTTGCATGGAGAATTGTTTTCCACCCTTTGACTTTCAACTTGTGGATTTTCTTTTGAGTAAAATGTGTTTCCTATATACAGCATATTGTTGGATTGTGTTCCTTTATCCACTCTTCCAATCTTTTCCTTTTGACTTGTGAATTGAAGCCATTTACATTAATGGCTATAGTGGTTATATGTTGGCTTATTCTAGTCATGTTATTTACTTGTTGTTTTCCTTCTTTTGCTGACTGTTTTCTTGTTCTGTTTAGGGGATTATTTCTATCATCATCCTTGGGATTGTGGTCTCTTTTTTCTCTGTCTGGAATATCTTTTAGTGCTTTTTGCAATGCTGGTTTAGTACTGATGAAGTTCTTCAGTTGTTGTCTGTCATGGAAATATTTTATTTCTCCATTGAATTTGAAGGATAGTTTTGCAGAATACATCAGTCTGGGTTGGAAGTTGTGTTGTCTCAGAATTTGTAATATCTCGCTCCAAGCTCTTCTTGATTTCATGGTTTCCATTGAGAAGTCTGTTGTGATTCTGATGGGCTTTCCTTTATAGGTGATATGTTTCTTTTCTCTAGCAGCTTTTAATATTGTGTTCTTTTGATGGATATCTGAGATCTTGACTATTATATGTCTGTGTGTGGTTTTCTTTGGGTTATGGCTCGTTGGGGTTCTATATGCCTCGATTAACTGTACTTCAGTATCTTTTACCTTGTTTCGGAAATTTTCTGCTATTATTTCAGCAAATATTCTTTTTATATCATTTGTGTTGTCTCTTGCTGTTTCACTGACTCCTATTACTCAAATATTATTTTGTTTTGCCTCATCTTGCAGCTGTTGGATTGATTTTTCTTGGGTCTTTGATGATTTTATGAGATCCTTCCTTTCACGCTCATAAGGTGCCATGCTGTCTTCATGGTCTGAAATTCTATCTTCAATTTCATTCAAGTGGCTTTGCAAGCTTTTAATGGAAGTTTTCAAATCCTGGCCATCTCTTTGGACCTGTTTCATTCTTGGTCATTCATTCCTAAATTGCTCTTGTAGCATTTCCATTTGTTTCCTATTTTCTTCTAATCTTTTATCTATTTCTTCTCTATGTGCACGGAACATTTCTTCCATTATAGTTTTCCATTCGTTTTTTGTCTGAGAGACCATTGCAGGTATGTGGCTTATTTCTGCTTTAAGCTCTTCTATGGCCTGATGGAGTTGTTTCTTTATTTTGGATGCAATCGTTTGAGGACTTGCAGGTATGTGGCTTCCTAGTTCCCCTGTATCCTCGCATCTAGGAGTTGTTCTGGGTGGAGTTGAGTTCTGAGACTGCGTTTTGTTCTTCTGTCTTCCCATTTTTGGGTATGAGATTCAAAATATTGAGCAATAAATTACCCAGCAGTTCACCAGGCAAAGGTCTGTTGCAAAGGCTGCTCCAATGACTCCTCTTCAGGAGAATATCCCTTAAGCTTTCTGCTGAGAATTCTGCTTAAAAGGCTGTTCATATGCTGGTTTGTGGGGTGAGCTACTCCCTACCGAGAGACCTGGGTGGGGTGTGTAAGACAGCTCCCCCGCCCTCCCAGGGTTCCCTGCAGGTATGGGGACGGATCTCCTCCCCCACTCGGTGATCCAGTCGCGCCACGCATATATCTCACCAGTTTCGGAATCCCTGCAGGCAGGAAGGTCTCAAAGTTCAAATTTTTTGTGCTACACCTGCGATCTGCTGCTCCCCAACGCTTCTGTTTTCTTGCACTCTCTGTGTCTGGGGGAGGGAGTGGGCTGCTCTGCTCCTCTGTGCTCCTCACGCCACCTCGGCTGTGGACTGCAGGCTGCTGAAGGCCTTGGCTGCAGGGGCCAGGACTGAAGCGGGATCCTGGTTAGGCGCTCGGATTTGCATAGCCTGCCCGAGGAGCATGAGCTCCGAGACTGCTCCACAAAGCTGCCACTGCTAAAAGGCCGATTTCTGCCTGCAGTCGCTGGCTATCCGCGCAGGTTTGGGAGGCAGGAGGGATAGCGCTGGCTGTGCCCCCAGGGTGCTCGGACCCAGCTGAGCCCCCTTCCATCCGCTGCGCCGAGCATCTCTGGTGCCCAGCACTCTGGGCTTTCCCATGTCTCGCCACAGCAATTTGGCAGCCCTGCCACGTCTCCCCCCGCAGCGCAGAGAAACACGTTCAGTTTGAAGTTCCCAGCCGAGGTCCCGGCACTCGCGCTCACCAAGTCTGTCTCGAGCTGGAGGTATCTATCAAGGAGGATCCCTCCTTTGCTGCTCACCTGGTCGTCATCTTCCCGGAAGTCTTTCTCTTCTTTTTGAGCCAGAACAATATGTTACCTCAGCTGTTATGTCCCTGACTTCCTTTTCCCCTTCCTTTGGAAAAGTGAACTTAATTTGTATAAGGGTAATTTTCATTTTAGAACCCCAAATATCCTGGGCACATGAGGGAAAATTACAGAACTTAATGGGGATGTCACCACTTGGGAAAAGAGAAAGAGTGGAGAGTGCTCCAAAGCTTCCATAATGGTGTGAGTCTGTCCACACACAAGAACAGCAGGATGAGTCCTTTGCTCAGGAGATAAGAATCACAGGATTAACTTTCCATAAATGAATTACGTGTGTTTTACTTTTCCTCAGCATGAGCCTTAAAAAAAAATTTTGAACTAAGAAAGGAAAGCTTCCCTTCTCATCGGTTTCTGTAGGGTGAGTGCTCTCCTATAGAGTTGGAAAGAGCAGAGACTCTTACCGTGAAACACCCTCACAGAAGGTGAGTAAAAGATGAAGAATTTAGGTTCAAATTAAAATATGGATTTGATCACTAATCTGAATCAAGATATTGAAAAATCTGGCAATTTAAAAATTATGGTAATTCTTTCTTATATAAATATATAAATAAGTTGTGACAGATACTGAAAACTCTCCTATTAGATATAAACAGCAGCACTGATGTATTTTTAAATGTCTCTAAAGAATGAGAACTACTTTGCCTTACAATACATACAAATGAATGCATAAACATATTCTTTTCTCTTTTTAATTTTGTTTCTTTGTTCTCTGTTCCTGTAGGAAGTAACTATTGAAAAACATCTTTAGGTATATAGAAAATGGAATTACTTTATCCCTATAGATGTGATAGAAAAAAACTAAATCAAATTTCATTTCAGAATTTCCAACTCCTAATTATTTGGGACTTTAAGAGGGTCTTCCTGCATAGCCTACCTTGGCCCTCTCGTTCTAGAATCGCAGGTTATCATTTAATATCTCACGCTGTTTGCACTTGCCCATTTTGTCTGGTTTTCCCTCTTCTTCTGCCTTATCGCATAGAAACCATAGGCTGGAACAACTTTTAAAACGATCTGTTTTGGACGCTGAGCAGCAGGCAACATTGTTATTCATTTGGAGGGTTTCAATTACAAAAAGCATAGGGGCGCTCTTTATTAAGATGAAACACAAATTGTATCAAGATGTGCCAAACCACTTAATATTTTTATGGTGAAATTTGAACAATTTAAACACTAGTTGTGAGTATGTATATGGTCTTCGTAATAGATGCGTGAACTCTAACCTCCATTCCACTAACACCGCACCATGGGTGCTTCCTCTCTTGCCACCTGACGATTTACCACACGGAGGGGATCAAGTGTCCTTGGAAAGTGCAATTCCCTGTCTGAAGAGACTTACATTATGGCATTTTTTGTGAATCCTTTTTGAAGATTTTTCTCTCCCTTAGGCAGAATTTGTTTTGTGTTTCTTTGGTTTTGGTTTAGAAAAAACATTTAAAAACAGACTGACAATTTAAATAATTCACTTAGACCTTTATTTTCCTATACAATTAAAAAGACACATCTAAATTTAATTATGTGTTTACAGAGCCATGTTTTTTAGTTGAGAGTGACAGCTTGTGAACCCAAGTAGAAAGAAATCATGACAGTTTGGATTTGGGATGTTAGTTTTATATGTATGAAAATATATAGGCATGCTTCTATAATTAAATCTCTGTGCACTTAAAAATTCTGACTTCAAGAAAATACTATCTGTTTAATATAATAACTGCAGCTTTTGAGCAGAATTATAAAGATGAGTGCTCTAAAACTCAATTTATATATAACATAGTTTTTATCTTATTATTACCTAATGTGGGTTTATAGTAAAGACAAAACTCCTCTATTTCAGTTATGGTGCAAATCATAGTTTCATTTTACCTGGTTTGCCTCTTCAAGGGATGTTAAGTATTTATATGGTAAAAGCTTATCCAAACTGTTTTAAAGTATGAGTTAATAAAAGCAAATAGAAATCAGCATCATTAGGTTATATGAAGCAAATTATAAAGTATTAATGGTTTGGATTTAGTCAAAGATACCATTAAAATGCAATGTCAATATACGTGGAATGATGTAAGTTATATTCTGCAAACATTTTAATATGTCTATTAAATTATTTATTTATATACTATATCTATTAATATTTTAATGTCTATTCTTCATTTTTAAATTATATCACTATTTTTTAGAAATTTCACGGGTACAGTTCTAATATAATTGTCTTCCCTTCTGTACCTTTTCTCTCTGTAAAGATAGAAAGCAAAGCAAATATTTTACTATTTTATACTAATACACACATCAGTCATGCCTGCCTCCCTGTGTTTGTAGCAGCATCACCCATGATAGTTAAGTGTTGCAGGCAGCCTGCGTGCCCATCTGTGGATGAATGGATGCAGTGTGGTTTTTACCCAGAGGAGAGGATTTCCCCACTCTGAGAAAGGCTGGATAGACTTGGGCCACTTGTAAGAAGGACGATGCACGTTTGGAGTATAATGTTAAATGAAGTGGGTCAGGCACACAAGCTCAAATATTAAGTGGCTTCTCTTGTATGAAAAGTCCACATGATAAATAAAGAGCAAACATAGAGAGCATGGGAGGTAGGGAGATGGACCTTCCCAAGTGGGGGAGGAACGGGAAATTGAGGGCGCAGGGAGCAGGGGGGAGCAAAGGGAATGAAGAAAGGAAATTGATATATGTTGTGTGCATGTATCAACTTAAAACAAGGAGTGCAGACAGTGTATACCGCAACATGTACACACACATGCACACACGCACGCACGCACACACACACACATTTCACCCTCATCACCAAAATGTATGTAGCAGGATTTTTTTCCATCAACAATCAGTTATTCCAGGGACATCACCAGAGTGGGTTATAATTCAGTCAAATCCTGACACTATCTACACCAAGGTCATGTCAGATCTCCCAGGGTCTGGCCACAGGGATGGTCTCCACTTCAGAGGCTGATTATTAATAGTAGATTGTCAACTATATTTCTCATCTACCAGATATTAACTCAGGTTCCCAAGACTGCCTTCTTGGGTTTGAATAATTTGCCAGATGCCTCATAGAACTCAGGGAAACCCTACAATTGAAGTTACCCATTTGTTACATAAGGATATTTATTACAGAGGACACCGAGGAACTGAAATGAAGAAGGTAAAGTATACAAGACAAGACGTCCTGGAACCTCCAGATGACGAGCAACACAAAACCATTTTCAGCCCCGCCCTTTCAGATTTTTAGGAGCATGTCATTACATAGGCCTTATGGATTACTCCATTGGACACTGGTAATAATCTCAACCTTCAGGCTCGCTCTAACTCTGAAGGTCCCAGGTGAAACTAAAAGTTCCAACCCTCTAATTATGTAGGCTCTATGCTAAAACTATGCAAGTGCCCACCGAGCATATCTCAGTAGAGTTTCTCATAGGAGAGGCTCATGAGAGCAAAAGAGTCCTATAACCCAGGAAACTGCAAGGCATTCAGGTGCATTGTAAGGAAACGAGATAAATACCAAATATTTGAAAGAAATATTCTCCCAGCACTCCTACCTGCAAAGGCTCAGGAGCACTGTGATAGGAACGAGAAGAAGAACACACGTATTTGTTATATCAAAATATTATACTCCCCACCTGTTTTAAAAATCTAAACACTTGATTATAATTTCTTTAGCATATCTCTAACCTGCTTATTTGAACATTTTATTAGTGCTTTTGTATTTCACTCACAAGTTTTGTCCCTTTTACCATGTTTTCTAGGCAAAAGAAAGGATTATGTTTATAACTTGCCTAATTGACTTAATTCACAAAGTCTGTAGTACTTACTTTTTCCTATCTATATGCATGTTTGAATCCATTAGGCCAGAACCTGTTCTGTGGACAAAAGATGGTGGTGAATTACCAGATCCGGATCGAATGGTTGTGAGTGGCAGGGAGCTGAACATTCTTTTCCTGAACAAAACGGATAATGGTACATACCGATGTGAAGCCACGAACACCATTGGCCAAAGCAGTGCCGAGTATGTCCTCATTGTACATGGTGAGTACCTTTTTGACAGTACTAGATGTGAAAGCATGAATGAGCTGGAAAGTGGTTGAAGTTTGTCAAAATCTATAATAATAAGCAAACATAAAAAGGGTTTTATTTTTTCAGAAGGACTCCTCATAAATATATCTCCAAATTTTTCATGAAGTATTTTCCAGACCCAGTAATTAAATAAAATCACAACTTACAATTATTTTTGCTAAAAGCTTCTTATAAATGTTTTCTTTAATTAATGGTAATGGTTAGTAAATTGTATTAATAATTGTCTTCAGATTTTATTAATAAATGATTTAATCATAACATAGGATCATGAAAACTATTACATTTAAGCTAATTTCAACTGTATTATAAAAGTATATCTTAAACTATAACTGGCTCCAAAAAAGTAGTTTGTCACTGAAAAATGGCAAAGACAGAGCTGTGTATAAAATATTATTGATTAATTTGTTGTGTTACTTTAAAGATAAAAGAATGAAAGCATATTAGTAAATAGACACAAACAAAACCACATCAAAACAATAGAAACAATACAGAAGTTCAGACCAGGTGATAGGAAATTAAAAATGGTTGTTTTATTATCTATTGTTATCTTCAAATTGGTTCCTCAGGTAAACATATATAGGCATGTAAGATTTATCAAACAATTCAACATTAATTAATTTGTTATAAAGAATAATTTGAAATTTCTGTAGATATTTTTCTTGACATTTATCTCACAATTTGTGGAACTATAACAAAATGAGAATTATCAATATCCATGAGAAAACACAACCATCATTTTAGTCAAATTTTAGAATTCCCAGTAGTTATTCATAATATAGCTTTAACGTACTGTGAGATGAAGCTGAGTTTTATGAGACTGACAAATTCTGCAATAAATAAAATTAGACACAATTTTTAAATGCAGCTTTTCTCACCATTTATTTTATATATATGAGGTAACACTATGAATCTCCAAGAGAACCCATAAGAGAATATAAGAATTCCTTCATGTATTTTACTTAGAAATGTTCTGGGAGTCTTATTGTAATCTATGTATTATTATTATAATAGTATAAGCTGTACTGTATAAAACAAAGTGCTGTGATAAATCCACTGGATCTTAGGAATCATGAAGAGTGCAGTCATTTGCTACCTTTCCTGTGAATCTAATAGAGTATTGTAAACTAATCATGGGTTGGTTTTATAGTTTTCTTAAATAATTTGGAGATTCAATCCTAAATTTTCACAAAGATTTCGTTTTAGAGACAATTAATCTAACTTACACATTATTCACAAAGTATTTTGCTAAGATTCTGGCAAATATTAAAGTATGAAGTCAATGAAAAATATGACTAGGTTCCTTTATAGTTTTGCGTGATCATTATCATTTTAATACATTTCTATAGTAGGCAAATGAGGGCAATCAGGGAATCCTCCACACATATAAAGCTCTGGAAAATAGTAGAGCTGTGTTTAATTTCTAGCATCTCAAGAATTGTATAAAGTTCAACTTTGGAAAGGTTTAACCTAATGGAACTGGAATTGTTGTGGTGGACCTGTGATCATCCCTGCCATCCTTCCTGCTAGATAGAATGTAATAACCACTGGTGTTCAAGATGACAAATTTAGTTCTTATGGCCAGAGCTAAGAGTACCTTCCGTTTTAGGCCAACTGCATGTTTAGCAGATGTGACCCATACATTTAGTCTATCTAGTGCACTCTAAATTTTCTAAGAGTTTTTCTCACCTAATGATCTCTAAGAACCTAGGGGTATGTTGTATAGCATGTCACATTGCATTGGGACCAATACAACATAAAAATATAGAAAATTAGATAGGAAGTGACAGAAGAAATGAAAAGTATGTCACTTGCTTTTTTAAAAAAGTAAATCCAGTGAGAAAATTCATATACTTTCCTAGTGTTTGCAAGCTAGTCAACAGCACGGCTTCCTAAATAGCTAAGCTACTTTTAGGTAGTTGGCACTTGACATATTTCTAATACTTCTCTGAGCACTTTGTAAGAAGTCATTTTTGGCTTTGCTTTTTGAACTCCAATTCATCAAAAGCACCCCATAGATTAATGCTATTCATGCTGCTAGATAAATGCTGTGAAGTTCAACAGCCGTTTACCTAGGGTTATTGACACAAGTAATGAGAGGCTCGATGAAACAGGGAAGCCATATTACAGTAGGTCTAAAAAGGGCTCCAATTGCGTTCATTACAAACTAAAGTTCTTTTTCCCCTTCGCACACTGAGTATAATGTTTCATTAGTCACTGGTTGTATAAATATAAAAGCTACTCTCTTCTGTTAATGGTTTGACTGTTCCAAAATCACACTCAATGATGGAATTTGAGTGGCATTTCAATCTATAATGAATGCTGTATGCATTTCAAAATGGAGTGATAAGCAATCATTTGTGAGAACTTTACCCTTTCATCTTTTACACCAACGTTGATTTCACATTAGCTATGATAATTTAATATAGCTGTAGCATAGAGGGTTTTTCATGAACTGTGCCTCATGGCTGAGTCTACTACAGTTGCCTAGGTGCTACCAATTCTTAATAGCAGGCTGAGGACTTTGTCATGAAATCAGCTGTAATCCAGCTACCATCCTAAAGGTTACATTTTATTTTATGGGTGTTAATGGAAATGTACTATTTAAATATTGCCACATTTAGTTGTTATTAGTGCTGATATTTTTACTTACCTACAATGAGGGAATTTCACTCTTCCTATGTAGACCTTTCATGCTTTAGCATTAGGACTACAGATGATTGAATAAAACTGCTAGTCTAAAATTCACCCTTAGTGAGAGGGATAAAAAAAGGCAGAATACAAACGATGTAAGGTATAAAATTTTAGCTATGTAATATCTATACTGTAGAGGGCTCACTAGAGATGGACAATTACATTAATAAATTAATAAATGGAGAGTTAACATATCAAACTAGTAGCCATACTACTTAATTTATGTCAGCATAATCATTTCTTGTATTTTGTAACTTTATAAAAGTATTGAACTTTCTTGATGTTACTATTATATTATGTATGTATTTAGAGACATCGTCCATAATTAAATTGCTTTGAAACATTATGTTCCCATGAAATCAAGAGAACAATTATTGATTCAGCAAATAGACACTTATCGTGAGTGCAGACACTGTAAAGCAAAGGTGAATGGCATTCAAGAAGACTATAGTTTAATATGCAAGAGAATTTATAGACTCAAATAATTATAACACAAAATAGAAAAAGCCACACAATTATGTAGTCACACAATCATGTAGATGATCCCAGTCTATAATTTCAAAAAATTGTACTAGAATTTCTGTTTTCTTCACAAATAAATAACATGTGTCATAAGTGGATGTGTTCACCATAGTACCAGGTATGTAGATACACTCTAAATCTAACTAACATTATAACATTACTAGTATCATTATACAAAGGTCATCGCAATTCCAGGTCTTTCTGAAGAGTTACATGCAACTTGTTGCCAAAAATCTCCCTCAGTAGTATTGTTTTTGTTATTTGAGAGGCATAATTAAAATGGAATATCTTACATTTCAATAGTAACAGAATATGATTCCTAGAAACATCTATATTTTTAGTCTAATGAACAGTATTAAGCTACTAACTGTGCCTTTGGAGCTTTAAAGAACAAGAAGACTGATATATCCACTTTGCTCAGATTTTATTAATAATAAATGGTAAAAATACTCAGATACAAAAGTCTATATACACACATACACAGGCTGACTGTTGATGAAAACCAACTTCCAAGTTCTGCTGCTCATTTGAACATACACGTCATTCAGGTATGAGGCAAAATGCAGGTTCTTTTTCTTCTCAAATGCTGATTCTTCACTGCAGTTAACTTGCTTATTGTGTAGCAAAAACTAATTGAGTCATAGACAGTAGCCTTTTCAACTTTAATAAACATTTCTAATCCTTCTGTTGTCTCTTCCAAATACTTAATCTATATGCACAATATAAATACAACTACTTTAGAATCATTAATAATTTATCTTCAGTTTTTCAACATAATACATACATGAATGACTATTGCCATAATTTTGAAACAGTTTAGGAATATCACAAAATAATATTTTAAATTTGTTTTTAAGCTTATCATATAACCAAGCAACCATGATGACTACAGAGACATCTGTATTATAAGGACATATCTTACATGGATCTGTATCACAATTAGTAATACTTTGGAAGCTAATGAGCCCTCCCTACAATAAAATAAAAATAATATTTCTGTGTTTCATAGAAAATGTATAACTAAACTAAAAGTTGGCAGCTTTCATAACAGGAATTTACTACCACAATTATCCAGAAAGAAAACATTGGAAGGCTACATGAATGTTTTTGGTTGAACTGTACTATTAGGCAAGGTGATCCTTCAGATCATGACGGAATAAAAAGACTGAACATTTGAACACATATCAGTAGGTGTGGAGAAGGAAGCGGAAGCATAGCTAGTGGACAGATGTACAGCCTCGCAAACATTAAAGAGGGATTCAGTTAAAATCTGTTCCCTCACTTAGAAACAGACCTACCAGTTGGTAAATTAATTCTGTGGATTCATAATGAGCATTTTTCCTTTGGAGCAGCTCTTTAGAAGCATAGATGGAAAATGTATGGGGTAGGAAGAAAAGGACAGAAAAGACATCCATACGGAGCAGCAAACGGTGCGCTAATGGGTGAGCTTCATGGCTGCTGCTCTTATCTCTGGTTCAGAGTCTCCAGGCAGTAACTAGTTGGATGATTCTTAAAACAGTACTTTCTTTAATCTCTGAGATAAAACATATCATTCCCGCACATAAACACATAGGGAAAGCTCTGATGCCAGTAGGAAAGGCGTACCTCCGACTGCATGAATATGCTGTTGAACTCTGCAGAGAGAGGAAGGATGGAATAAAACAGTGGTGACAAGACCACTGCTAGCTTTGTGAGATATTTAAAAGGGCACATGTGCGGGCATACTCAGTACAGTGTGGGAGCTGGATTCCATGTCTTCCTTTTAAGATGAGCATGAAGTGGATAAATGAAGGTTTTGGCTTTCACAGTAAAAATTTCACAGAGATACACCACTTTGAAGTAAATATTCCTGCAGATCAGTTGGACCCCTCTCTGAAATACAGATAGAAAAATGTCTCTGTTCCTGCCTGAGAGAGCAAAGAGTACACCATTCAAAAATTTCATCCTACAACATGATCTTTTCTTGCACTTTTTATAGAATCTTTTCTCTTAGTTGTAGCATTATAATTCAGTCAATGGAAGCATAGAATCTATGTCATTCAGGCCTTCTAGACTTGTTTATGTGGAAATAAGTTTTGGCTGCATCTACACAAAAATGCAGAGTACTCCCACTTGCATATATGTGCATTAACTGGCTCATTTGTTCAAGCATTCAAGCAATGTGTGATGGTTCACAAGTGAAAACATCGGCAATAGTTTTCACATAAAATGGGATATCTAAACAGACAATATAGAATTTAAATAAATCTGCTTTCCAGCTTGTTATAGTGCAGTTTCACCAACATCGTAACAATATTTCACATACTTGTTTTAGAATATAGGACCTATCTTCAGTTCCTCTTTTCTCCCACCAGCAAATACCACCAATATGCTTCTGAACCATGTTCCAATATGCCGATTTCTCTTGATCTTCCCTTCTCTCTTAGACATTGAAACATTTTCCAAGGGGTTCTGTCTCCACATTTCCTAGCCAGTCTGCTTCTTACACAACTGAAAGATGTAAACCTTTTCAATGTTTATCCTTCACATCTTTTCCCCATTTAAACTATCTAAAGAAATTCCATCACACTTAATGCAAAACTCAAGTCCTCACTATCCTACATGCTCAACTTAATATGGTTGCTGCTCTCCTTCATATGTGGCATCTCTTAGCACTCTGGACATACTATCTCTCCTTGGTCCTTTTTCAACTCTTCTAAGCCACCAAGTTCATTCCGTTTTTAGGGACTTTGTGCCTGAATGCTTAGGCAGAGAGTGAAAAATAATGTCAGGAATGCCTTAGCAAGTTTGACTCCTGTCATTCAAATCTCAGATTGAGTTAGTCTTCTTAGAGAGGTCCTTTAGGTCTACACTATCAAAAGTTCTTCCCAACCTCACATCACTCTATTTTAATTTTCTACAGGGGATTTATTATTATTTGATAATATAGCTGTTTATTAACATATATTTGATGTTATTTTCTTCAACAAAGGGCCAAAGATAGAACAGTCCTATCATAATATTAAAATGGATATGAAAAATTTTTATCACCTAATGGCACCAAAAACATGAGAACATCAGAGCATAAGGCATTCCTCAATTGTGCGTGCTTATGCTGATATAAACAAAAGCACTGTTCTCTAATGGGTTTAGAACAGGGCCCATAAGGTTACGGACTTGATAATAATGAGGATGACTGTGTTGCTTGTTTACATATTACCTGTACTGCATTGTTACCTTTGCTTCACAGTGTAATCCTTCTGCTCGTTTTTAAAAAGTTACCGTGAAACAGTGTGCTATGACCTAATGTCAGCAGCAGCTACCTCATCAGTCTTATTTTAATCAGAAACTAGGTGAATTGATTGAGCTTTCTCATGTAGAATTGTGAAAGTATAATCTGTAGTTTTCTCATAAATTTGCCTAAATATGTATTTCTTGGAGTATTTCCCTTTCACTAAGCAGCTGACGGCTGTATAACCCATGTGTGTATAGAGCACCATGATGATATCGTGCTTCCTTTTTTTTTTTTTTTTTTTTGCAGTACTGGGGATCGAACTCAGGACTCTGCGCTTGCTAGGCAGGCGCTTATTCCACTGAGCTATATCCCCAGCCCTATCGTGCTTCCTTAATAGTAGATACGAAGTGCTTCGCCAGGTACACTGAGGCCCTAATCTGAACAAGCAAGTAAATATCCTAAGTATACATCTTGATGAAAATGAAAGTTTAATGTTTTTAGTCAGATGTCTTACTACGGTGCAAGGACAAAAATGCTTTAAAAGCTCCCTGATTAAATGTAATTTTCTGGGACATACACCCAAGAGAATAAGAAATTGCAGTTAGCACCGTTTACTCTGGTATAAAGTCCACTTCACTTTAAGGACCATATTTCAAAGTAAAATAATCTACAAAGGTTATCAATTTCTTTCATTTTCCAGACGAGGCTTCATTTATTGAATAACCGTTTTAAAATTAAGATTTCAGTCCTGGTGAGAGTTCTGAACATTAGAAACTAGTGTTAAGAGGAGATAGTATATGTATTAAAACTGAATAGCTGTTTATTCTGCTTAATATTATTTTTTATTAGGATTTTTTTTTAAAGCTAGGTGGATCTAACCATTAACACTCAAGTACAAAAATTATTTGCAAGTAGAAATTGTTAATTTTCTTAAACTATAGATAAGTAAATTTATAATAATAATTTTTGAAACATTCTCACCTTATTTGACTAATCACTTATTGCAATATTTAGTGTATTTGAATATATTTCATTTCCTTTTAACTCTTGAAAACTGACAAACACATATAGGAAAGTCAGACATCACTAAATCAGCTCTGTTCAATGCTCTCCTACTATAGTTTAGTGAAAATTTGTCAGATTAAGGGGACCCAGCTCTTCTTAAATTTAAAACCTATTATTTAATACATTAATTCTATTTTAGGAAATAGTGACAAGATTGGTAATCTTTCTAGATTATTTTCATCTAAAATATGATTGATGTAAAGAAAATGATATTTACCAAAATATAAACTTTCTAATTGATAAATTCTCCTGGTTATATCTCCTGGTGCTCAGTTCACTCTCAACAGTTGTGTTCAGGAGTCTGGAATCTGCTGTATCTTCTAAGGAAGGTATATGTTAAACAACTAGGTGATTGAAGGTAGACCTGGAAAATAATCCTAGGAAAATTCTATGCTGAGAAATCTGTACAGGGACATCAATTTATAATCCAGTATAGTTAAATAACTCATTTACAGAATAAAACATGAATACTCAAAAATAAAGGCAAATAAGAAAGTCAAGGGAGACTTTAAATATGAGTGTGTTCTACTTAAATGCGGGTGGATAGTTAGCCTAATTTTGTATCCTAAACCTTGACATTTCTATCACATTAATTTCATCATTAAGATTTTTCAGAAGCACAGGTTTATCACAGAGTTTAAAAAGGAATTCTAACACAACACATAACTTTATATCACTTCATTTTCAATCTGAACCGACATCTTTAAAATTCTTTATAGCTCTTACATTCATATTCAAAAACAAAATTTTCTTGACTGAAAATGTTTTCCTTTCAGTTGTGATCAGTTGTGATCTAGCAGTTAGATCAAAACATGGTCTGAAAGGTTTTATATAAATAACCCTGTACAAACCCTTCAATTTTTAGATTAGGAACCATAACTACATTGAGAATAAATAATATGCAAAATGTCTTTCTGCTATTTCAGCAGACAACCTATATGAAAAATCAAAATATCTGGGTTTCTCAATCAGAGTTTTGCTCATACATCACATTCTTCACTTATATATTCAGATTTGATTTAAGCTTTTTAAAAATATGTGCCACAGTATTCTCCCCTGGAATCATCGGATTAAGGTAAATTTCTTTTAGGAAAAACCTGAGATATTGACATAGACAAAGGGTATAGGACCGTCCATGTCAAACGCATTTTTTACCTTACTCTAAATTTCCCTGTACTTTTATCAGACTGAAGAATTAAGAAAGCATTTCTTAAAAGTATGCATATTTTTTCAAGTAACATAGTGGTTTCATTCATAATTTTCTGTAATTCTCAGCTATGGTAGATTTGCAACACTTTTCACTTTTTAAGAGGAGCACTGTTGCTATTTTTCTTAGGGATTCCGTTTAGTATGGGAAGCCAGTGGAAGCTACCATAAAGATGGAAGGAAATATGGTCAGATCTTACTTTGTAAAAAGTTCCTTTTTTAGGAAGTAGCTGAGATTTCTCTATGACTCTTAAAGAGTCGTGCAGTGGTGTGCTGAGGCCCTGTGAGCCTGGCGGTTGTCATTTAGGTAAGAGTCTCAATGCTATTATCAACTTTTACGCTCTAATCCAAATGTCCTTTTGCGTGTAGCAGCACATATTGGGAACAGACAACAGGGAAAAGCAAATACAGCCAACTTTCCTCTTATTATCGCTTCCAGCAACAATTAAATTAGCAGTAAAAGATTAAGGATTTTCTATTTTTTAAGGTAAAGACACGTGATTGCCTTTTAATAAGAAAATAGACCTTAATATTTTCATTATCCGTACAGTTCTAAGCCTTGTGTATCTCTACTAATAACTCATGGATGCTGTTGATTACCTCCTTACCACCCTGGGGGGAAGGAGGTCAGTGACATGCAGCGGGAAGGGATTAAACTAACGGTTCCAGACCACTTGGTAGCAGTTTTTCTCCCTATTTGAACACAAGTCTTTGGAGAGAAACAAGCAACTTGGGCTTCTGGGGGCTCTTTAGACCTAATTTTGCTTCAAAAATACACTCTGAATGCCATTTTTGAAAAGAGAAACTGCCACAAAACAAAACAGGTTGACAAGTTAGAAATTATTGTGCACTGCATTTGTAGAGAACAGAACATACCTTTAACCTGAAAAGCTCGTTATTGGCAAAAAGGTGCTGTACCATTCCACAGTTTATTGTATACAGTGCTTGTTGAAACTGACTTCATTTTGACAGGGTTATATGGGATCGGTTGTGCTCTAATAAGCTCCAATAACAAAGTGAAGCTGCATTTTTTATAACCTTCATTAGAATGTAAAGAAAGAGAAACTTTTCTATTATTTTTAATTGGATGATATGATTTAGAGCATAAACACTGAAAAACATGGAAACTCTTCATCTAGAATATGAGATTGTTCAGGATTTTGCATTTTAATTTTCTGTAGTAGTGTTTTAGATGATGGATCTTAACAGGACTTACTAAAATTCACCACACACATGACAAATAGAGGGGAAACTCTTTGTAGATATTTAACCATACACCAGGCTCGGTTAGTGCTATACTGATACACGTCATATATGCGTATGCTCTCTACTGGCAGTGTCATTATTGTCTGTAGTAGCATTTATAAAGCCGCTGGGGGCTGGGGATATACCTCAGTGGAATAAGCGCCTGCCTAGCAAGCGCAGGGTCCTGAGTTCGATCCCCAGTACCGCCAAAAAAAAAAAAAAAAAAAAAAAAAACTATAAAGCCGCTGGCAGATTTACCTCAGTTCCCTTCGGAGGCACAGAAATCTGCCCTGGAATATCTTTTCATACTTTTTAACAGAAAAACAGTAAACACCAGCAATCCACTTTCATACATGTCAGGTGAATATTATGCATTCAATTTTCAGTCACTGATTTCACACACAGCTTTGATGCAAAATCTATACTTTGTTCTTAACAAGAGTTTAAAAACTCAAATTTATATAGTCAGCATAAAATTGAGTGCCAATTTTAAAATGTTGCCATAGCATAACATGTATTTTCACTGATGTTTTCCACCAAAGGAGAGAACGACACATAGCTAGTAGGGTACACATAACCATCACACTACGTAGAATAGCATGTTATGGCTATGCACAGCAAGGCCAGAGGGGCACTGCTGGAAAATGGTTAAGGAAGCCATAGCTAAAGTACAATGGATACTGAGAGGGGAGATAAATTTGTTGGGACTTAATTTGGTAGAGGCAGATTTTCCAGAACAGGTAGAAATTAGATTGTCTTTTCCTTTTTTGGTGACAGGAATCGAACTCAGAGCATCCTGCTTGCCAGGGAGGTGCTGCACCACTGAGCTATATCCATAGCCTAGGCTGAGTTTTGACTGCAGCATTTTACTACATATGTCAAGAAAAGGGAGCAATTCTGTAATGGGAAGCTCATAAGGGTTAGGGTAGAGTATGTTGTTCTAAGCCAAAGTGACATTTTCAAAAAACAAAGACTGCTTACTGTCTGTTCAGTGAAATACACATAAACACAGTTGTGATATGATACATAGTCACCTCATACAGTGGTGTCAGCATATTGATACATAGTAACCTCACACAGTGATGTCAGCATATTGCTTGTAAGTGTAGGGAAGAAAGACGTTGATTGACTTCAGCACTGGATGACAGCTTACAAATGACCTCATATTTAAACTAGGAGTGACCTGGTGGATGAAAGAGAAAGTAACGAAGGTAATGACTCAGGATGCACTCTAGCGTTAGGAGAGCACAAAATATAGGTAAGACAATCTCTAGCACTTGTGCCAGTGGCAGATGTACTGAGGTTAACCATGCTTCATATGTGAACTGTCCTATGCGAAGCTGAAAAGCGTGGTGTGTATAAGGAGAGTATCTCTGCCCTTGCTGTCTAGGTAATCTCCAACTAGCAGCTGCACCAAAACAGTGGAGGGTGGACGTCTTCCTGTCACCATCATCTGTGCTGAGCGGGAGAGAAAATGGACTAAAGGCTGTCCTAAGAATATATAGTCATGATACCTGGACACAGATTTTATGTTTTGTGCTCAACAGTGTTATTCAAGCTGAAATTGTGGCTTTGAGTTGAGTAGATTTTCAAAGAAAGAACCCATGACATTGGCATTGCCTTCATTTTATACCACAACATTCACTTTGGAATACATTTTACAGCCTACTTAGAATTTGTCTGCACTAACATGCGATTGTTCAATTGATTAGATTTACTAGATCTTTCCGACATATGAAGATGCTGTAGAATTTATTTTGTACATTAAGAGTGTTTTACATCTGTACCAAATGAAATAATTCACAAATTATGCTTAGGAAAAATTATAAGTAGCTGTTTTCATGCTTGGAACAATTATTTTTCAGTGTCCTATTTGTCCTCTAAAGAAACCTGTGCATTTGGATGTGTGTTTTTATGAGATGCACAATTGATTTCCTAAAAGAAGTTAAATACTTGCACATGAATTACATAAGTAAAATGATATAAATTTAAATGATATAAATTAAATTATATAAATTATTAATTTACACAAAGTTAAATACTCTACACAAGTTATACAATCCAAAAGTATATAATTACGCATATGCACAATTAGCATATGCACATAGGATGGTATAGATTATATAATTAACATACATACTATTATACAGTACATATACTATATACAAAATTTTAATTTAATAAATGGGATAATTAAATCCTTTGAAATTAATATCACAGCTGAAATTATCAAATAATTTCATAAATTTTGCTATTTTAGTATATAGTGATATATGATATTAAATATATAGTGAAGTTTAGTCAGCTAACAAAACAAATTTAAACACATAATTGTGCTTTTGGATTTCGGAGATATTAGCATTCCATATTGCTACATGTTGTGAACAAAACTTTTAATAGTTTAAAAGTTGTTATTAGATTAGGTAGGATTCAGACAGATCTACTATCAGCATTATTTTGTTAGTGATGAAGATAGTAGCATTGAAATGTCTTTTGCTTATAATTAATTTTATCTATAATTTACATATAATTTCTAATTTCTCTAATACTATCTAAATAAAATTTAATTGTTTCTTCAGTTCAAATACCTTTCATCCACTAAATAATGCATTAATTTCCAGGTGTTTATTCTTGTACCTAAATATCAAAGAAAAAATACAATAAAGTTAGTTTCTTTCATAAACTCTAAATGCTGTATTTAATATTTTTAATGAAATTTCTTAATTTGAAGCAAATATAATTATGATTGGTTAAATTAGTACACTTTGCAAGGGAAAATTAAAGAAAATTTAGTGCAACTTTTCACTATGTGGAAATTAGAGGCAAAATATGGTGTAAATAGTTCAAGTTTTCTAATAAATAAGGAACCTATGTTTCATTATTATAAAATTTTACAGCATGTGCCATCCATTTGGCTTTCTTTTTATTCATAGTTATCTGAGTGTCTATACTCAAATGTTCTTTACTTAATCATGTACCAACCTGTGAGGGCAACAAATATATATATATCTCCAAAGTGATGCTATAGCACATACTAACACTATGAAGGAGGTTATCTTCCTTTATAGGTGATATTAAGTAATTATATTGAACCATTATTCATTTAATTTTGTTTTTATCTGCATGGTCATCTTGCATATGAATTTGTACATTTAGTTTCTTTAAATAAATAGAAAAAAGAACTTTCTAAAAAGAGAAATTAATGACCTGCATTTTCCCTCCAGTATATTTGTTAGAATACTCTGGTAATAATAGCATAGTGATTAAAAATGTATGGGATTCTCAATGACTTAATATTTTTCTGGGTAATGTTTTTTTAAAAAAATCACAATAACAACGGCAACAACAAAACACCACAAAAGTACTGACAATACAGGACCTCACAGCAAGATGATGGGAATTAATAAGGAAGAAGAAATCTACTGGTAGTGCTATGTCTTATTTCATATTTCTTTAAGAAAAGATAACAGCACTCTTGGAATCAGTGTCTAAAACATACTAAATTAATTTCCAAATATGGACCTGTGAAATTTCTGCTTAAAAACTGAACTTTTGGATTTAGGAAGACAGTTCCAACAAGAATCTTCAGTTAAATTCTACACCAAGAAGAATAACAATTGAACACCTAAAAATGACTGTTTCAGATATGAGCTGGATAACCTTCCTTTTCTGTAATTTAATTCATATATACATGCATGCATATGCAAAATTTTATAGAAACTCAAGATTACTCAAAGGAAACTCAAAGAGTACTCAGTGGTGATAATAATCAACTCATAGGTTGGTAGTAATTTATGTCCACTGAATAGGAAATTTTCTGTGAGTCTGCTTTGTCCTTCACCCCTTCTTGGAAAGTCTCAGATCAAGTAAAAATGAAGAGTTCATAAGGAGATGTGGAAAACATCAACCTTAAGTCAGGCTCACAATGCTTTTAATGTAGCAGAAAAGATGAACAAATATTTGTTGCTAAGTGGGAGGAGAGCTAAGGGCGGACTTCTTGGAGAGGAGAAAGAGGGGCATAGTGAGGGTGTGGATGCAGAATGTGCAGGTACGATATCTACACGCACGGGGTCCTCACAGGAATGCAACTGCGATATCATATACTTTAAACATGCAGTAATAATAAACATTACTAAAGGAAAAGTGCACTGTGGTCATGAAAATTTACTTTCAGAAAATGTAAATTGTACTTATTTTGAGGATAAGAATAGATTTTTTGACAGAAATTCTTTAGTTCTATAATAGTTGATACTTTCAAATAAGTTCTATTTTCTCAATCCCCTAGAATGAATGTATGTTCATAATGCTGTAATAGATTTATTTAGTAAATTATTTATTGATCTTTTAATCTGTGCTGGACTTTTACAAATAAAGGAGCAGAGTTTTTTCTTTCAAGGAGTAGTTGTCAAGTCAAGAGTTAGGAGACTAAAATCAGAGCAAATATTTTAATTAGAAGATGGAAAATGGTATACTTTTCTTAATCTTTCTGATAATTTCGACCAATTTTAACTAGCATTACATTTTAAGATTATAATTGAATCTTGTAGAGCTAAGTATACTGGTTATTTCATCTTTTACTGTCTCACAAAGAAGTTGAAATCATTGAGTGTGAATAAATGATGAAACGAAGGAGTAGGTTACTGGAAATGTGAAACATGCTTAAAAGACTCCAAAACACAGGGAAGAATGAGCTGGTGACAGTTAAAAATACGTAACAGTGACTGGAAGAGATTTGCTTTGGAGATGTCACTTTCTGTATCTGGTTTAACCTCGGGAATTTAAGAAGGAAGAAGAGAAGCGGACACAAGGGGAGAAACAGGAGCTAGACGGTCTGCCAAAAGTGATTCGCAAGATTATCTGTCAGAGCATTCTACAATACTCTGTGAAGTTAAATTAGCACAACAACACATATTTCAAAAATTCTTTGTGTACTGCCCTGAAGAAAGGATACATGTTGAATGCATATTGACACGTATGAACACAAGAGACATTTCACATACACACAAGACTTGAAATTATATAGACCCCAAACAATTCAGAATTTCTATTCTTGTTAACACGGTGCAAAGAAAACATTAAAGTAGTGTTTTCTTTTGCATAAAGTAAAATAAACAAATGAACCAAAACTTGTTACTTGTAATCCAGTTTTTAATAATAAAGTGTTAAAGTTTGAAAGGTTACTCTTCTTACTAGAATAAGATTTAAAGTGATCTTGTATTTGATGCCCTGGAAGTTACAGGCCTTTGCAATGATGAAATGTGTGTATTTGAAGATTCTAATTAGTAAATGATTTTGGAATCTGTTGTAGTATTGTCTATTTTAAACTCCCATAAGTTAAAATTATACACATTTATTCATAAACTTAGAATGTATTCATTACTTCCTTGCCCAAACTATTTAAGAAAGCTGACCACAAAATAACGTATTATAACAATTAGCAAGCGAGGATATGTGCAAATATACATAACATGTATTCCTCTCCATTGGTGTTAAAGTCAATTCTACTTTATGATTATGGTAAATTGCACTCCAGGCAATAACCATTTTCTCTAGTGATTAATGTAGCAACACTGCATTTTCAGAGGTTGCTTTCTTAATTTGACTGGCCAGGAATCATTTTCCCTGTTGAAAACAGGTGTAAACATCAATACTTGAGATAAGAGAGTGATCTCCTGCTGCTTGCTGGTGTCTCCAGTGTAGAGAATTCAGCAGGAGGAGTCTGCAGCTTGAGGGGGGCCATTTATCAGAAGTAAAGAATTGGAAAATGTTTGGTGTGACTCATAGACTTTTACTAAGAGATTGACAGGAAATCTTTTAATAGGGAAATAGTCTGTCAAACACTCTGTACATACAAGGGCTGTGTGACAAACGTATGAAATCAAACCCCAGCACAGTAATTACATGTAACTTGGGAACTGCTTCTGGTATTCTTGCTGTGTAAATGATATGCCTCACCGCTCGAGACAAGATGTGACCTCTGGGGATCTTCCTCGGGTTCTCACAGCTCTACTCTTCCAGCATTCTCTTTGCTAGTCCTCACATTTTGTGCTGGTTTGAGTAAAAGAAATATTTGGGCATTAAGTAGTAAGCTAGTCTTTTTGTCTTGTAGTATTTTCTCTGCATGGGAATCAGTATTTTAACTGAACTAGTTATGGATTACAGACTGGAAATCATACCTCGAGTCTGTGTTCAGTGATGTCCCCTAGGTATGTCCTATTAAAATAAGTCATAGCACTTTCGGAATATTGGGTTCCATGCTAGTTGACTTGATACCTGTTAAAGACTCCTAGGTTCTTCAGAATTATTAGAAGGCGTTACCAGCTTTTTGGGGTAAGAATTGTCAGACTCTGAAATATACATTAACATCATTTGTGAGAAGAGAAGAAGCAAAATAACAAGAATAATAACAACTCGCTTCTTTTGTTTGTTTGTTCATTTCTTTCTAAAGATTGTTTTTGTCCTACTCCTTCTCACTGTTCCCCTAAAAGAAAGAAGTCCCCAAGTATTTAACCTGCAAATACACATCATCCTTAACATTTCCTTAATCCTATATGATGTGTTTGTGTTTATTACCCTGTGTTGTTTCTCTGTTTACTTCTTTGACAAAGCATGCCTTATTTTTGTTTTACCTATGTGTATTTTGCTACTGCATGTCAAACTTTTCAGATGATTCAGTGAACAAATGAATTCTTGCCATTTTAATTTCACTTTACATATTGTAAACAATCTGCTTCTCAAACATAGCTCCAAGATTTTGCTTTGTGATGGAGCATAAAAAAAGTGAAAAGAAAATGACAGAATCTGTGTGGTTCAGTTTTGTTCCCTCTATTCTGTTCAAGCTTGTAAATGCTAAACTTAAATGAGATATATGTATGCATTATTTGAATCGTTTGTATTTCTCTTTTGTTTGCATGATATGATTTTGTTTTGTATTTTGTTTTTTTCCACTCACCAGATGTTCCCAACACTTTGCCTCCCACTACTCTCATCCCCTCCCTAACCACTGCAACAGTCACAACCACTGTAGCCATAGCAAGCAGCACAACCACATCCGCAACAACCAGCAGCAGAAGAGGTACAGTATGCTTCTTTGTTATGGCCTGGAAAGCACAGTAACTGGAGGTATGGAGGTTTTGTTAAAAAGAATAACTGAGAGCCCATTTTACTTAATGATTATGTCATTAACTCACCTAAATTGTTGTTCATTAGGATTACTGAAATATGAGACATCTTCAATCTAATTTTAATGTCACTTATGATGATTATAAATATACTGCAGAACATAGATTCAAAGATATAGGGCTCGATAAAGGTGATCAAATCTGTAATGCGAACATGGGACAGTTCTGGAATCCCTTGAAATGTAAGCTGTGCAGAGTGCACAGGTAGCTTTTAATTTTAAGGATCGTAGGATATTATTACTGACTTGATGTTTCTCTGCAGCTCGATTAAGATAACTTCAGTGTTGCCTTTGTGCTGAAGTAGACATAGTCCGTGTTGCCATTGTCATTACACAGAACTCTTAAGCAAATATACATATATATACGTCATCTAAAATGCTTTGCTAAGTGACTCTTCCCATTTACAGAACATTTTAAAATGAATATTCTAGTATTTCCCAAATCAATGGGAATTAATATTGGACTCTGTGAAGAATTCCTGGATTTAGAATTTAAATAAACAAGGTTGTTTCAAAAATGAAACAGTATTGAAGTGAAATATTCTTAAGGATATAACTACATTATGGTTGAGAAGTATAATATAAATTCCTGAGCAGTCATTAAGCAATTACTAAGTAAAAAACAAATAAAAAATTGGGATTATATAACAAATATTTTTAAATATAATTTGTGCATAAGCAATGTTCAGAGAGAATGGTATATATAATTGTATTTCCTTCTTACATGAGTTTTGTGTGATGGCTATACTAATATGTGTTTAATTTAACAAATTAACTTGAAATTGAAGAAGACAACTCAAATTATTATAAATAATTAAGTATTGCAAGTATGTGTTTACTTATTAGCTTTCCTCACTTGTAAAAATTGTTCACTTGGACTATTTTCCTTGGGATTTTTATTAACTTTTACATTAAATTAAATTGCTAGCGTTAATGTTACTTGTGATAGTCTGTCAATCTCTTGTTCCAGAAATACATATTCTAATGTCTAATAATTGTCAACTTGGAATGACAATGTCAATTACATTATACAGTAGAGCAGAATTATGGTAACCATTTTGATGGCAGGAGCAATAAGGAGCTCTTACAAACAGTTTGTTCTTACAAATCCCATTTTTGTAGGACTGAAACCCTTTGAGCTATGTCTCCAAGTGAGAAGAGTTTAAAGACCTATCTCATAGACACTGATACAACTGAGAGGAAAGATGCTAAAACTAAGACAAGTGGCAAAATAGGAAATAAAAGCTACCTGGAATTCTTTGATTTGTTGTATTCTGTAAGATTTTACACATTTTAATCTAAACAAAGTGTAATTATTTTATGATAACCATATAATATTAAGTCCTAATTATATAAATAGGACACACTGATAAAAAAGAGAATAGTTGTATCTACTTAAATATCTTTTAAAGAAGACTAATTTATACAGAAAAGGCTAATATTCAGCTTTTCTTTTCTTTTTCAAAAATATTTGTTGAATACCTGCTTCGTGTATGGCACTATGCCAAGCCCTAAAATTCTGAAAAATATTGGTTTTATGAAAAATTATGAACTGAAATGAGAGAAAAACATTTCATTAACTGTACGAATTTAACAATACAGTTAAATTCATTTAACAATACAGTCAATTCATTCACTTGAATTTTAAATGGAACTTGAATTATTATTAGTCCATTAAAATGAAATTGATGGCTTGATTTTTCTGCTAAACATTTCTGTTTTCCAGGTTTCCTAACATGGTTTTTTGCAGACTTTATAACATGACCCTAAAATTGCTAAAAGAAATACTCTTCCCCTCAAACAAGCATACACATAAGGTGCAAATAAACTCATCATAGTGTGTAGAAGTGTGAGTCTGTGGGATATCTGTATCCTTCAAGTGCTTATGTACATATTCCTTCACATTTATACACAAACATAAACTATTCCCTCTTTTTTGCTTTGAAAAAAGGTAATATTATTTAATATTAGAAATAAGGTATTTTGTAAGCTGTAAATTCATATAACTTTTTTATAGGGAAAAATAGTGGCCCTGACATTGAGTATTAACTTTATCTTCATTTTTTCCTTCTATCATTAATGAACTTTGATAATAAAAGAGGTCATGAAATTTACCTGTATTACTACTGTTCTAATTGACATTTGAAGTGAAAACAACTTAGTACATAAACATTGTTGTGAATTTTGTAGTCTATACTTGTTATGTTATATTCTTTCTTAAATAAAATTTCATAAACAAACTATCTTAGTTTTTACATGAAATTGCATTTGAATAGAATTCCTAAATTTATGAAAGTTTATGTTTCAATAAATTAGTAATAATATGTTGCCTAAGAAGAGTAGAGAACTAAAAATGAAGAATGTTTTCAGCCTGGATAAAATTCTTTTTAGATTACTTATCCTTTCTCTCATTCAGTAATTTGAAATAAACTAAATATAATGTATTTCATTAAATTTAAATGGTATATGTTCACATTTCATAAACTGCAACATTTGTCTTTATATGCTTAATAGATGCTCACAAATAAATCACAGTCAATGTCTCCATTTACATTTGCACAACTCCTGTTAGTACTAAGTTTTCCATTCTAGAAATGATAAAGATTGAATTTAAAATAAATTTAAAGAACTGCAGCTGTGACTGTATTAGAAAGCAAGATGAAACAGCTAAAAAACTATATTCACATAATCAAAGTCAGGACCTTGAGACTACGTAATTCTAATGAAACCCCAGCTGGAGGGAGAGAACGTTCAAAGATAAGGAAACTTAAGCAGTTAGCTGTATCCTGGTGCAAATGGGGGGGGGTGCATTCAAAAAGGTCCACCTCAATACAACTGGAGGGTATACATATATATACGGAAGGGCTATGCAGAGTTGATCTGATTGGCCACAGTCAACATTCACCTCTTGTAGGCATGGTTTCATGAGGCTTTAATTTATATGGGCATGATCCGAGGAAGCATTAGCCATATAAGAATATATCCAGTTAGCTGACAGCCTGTAACTGGCTGAAGCTTGGGCCCTATACATGGCTAGTGCTCAACTATCTATTATGCAACTATACTTGAAGGTTTGTGATCAGTTTTTTGATACACTTCTGTAAGCTGCAGTTCACAGCTTACAACTTAGGGTGATGTTGCTCAAAATCGGGCTACACATACGGAAAGAGAGTTAGGTTAAATTTATCATTTAATTAAGTAATAGAAAAGATATAAAAATACAATCAGTACTCAATACATTATAGGATGATTGCTCAATTAGTTTTACTGAGACAGCATGCCTATATGCAACTCTATCATACAATTTTTGAAATGGTAGATTCCCCCCAGTCTCTCAATAAATGGTAGTTTTTTTTTAAATCTGGAAGAAATCTTTAGTGCTGCTGCTCTGACTTTTTTTTAATTTCAAGCTTTTAAATATATGAAGAAAGATGCTAGATAAAAATAGATATATTGAGTAATAGATCATATAGAAGTTCAATAATTCTTTGCATTTATTAATTTTTTTCCTTTGAAAGATTAAAAGTTCATTTCTCAACTGAAACAACACATTTTAATTTTTGGATTTGGAAATTTTAGGTTTTGCTTTTTTAAGACAATAGCCTAAGTGATCTTATTATTCAGAAGGCAGACATATGCTCTCTTATGTGCTATTTTTACTAGGTCATTGTGATAACTGTGAGTTAAATATAATCATTTATAAAATAATTCTGAATGAGGTAATGTGATTTCTATTAATATAAGCATTATTTTAGTACATGTTTAATTTGAAAATATTTTTGTTTTAACCATATAATCTTGTTTTGTTTTGGGTATCGGGAACTGAACTCAGGACCTTGTGCTTGCCTAGTAGGTACTTGTGCCACTGAGCTATATCCCTGGCCCTATAGCATACAGTTTTAATTTTTGTAATCACTTTGTCACAATCCAGGAATCGTTTCAGCAACTTTATTTTACAGATGATAATATTATTGAAAATTAAATAGTCATATAAGTGATATCACATAAATCCCTGGTCATGTATTTATTTTGATTTTAACAGTAGAATTCATACTTGAATCTTTTACACTTAAATTAGAAAAACATCTAACCTAAGCACAGGTAGCTGTTTCTGCCTGAACTATAAGTAATCTCACACATATTGATAGATACAGTATGAGTGTATCCAAATATTTTACATATTTCAGTGTAACAAGATAGAAAACAAAATCCTTAAAATGGTGAAGAAATTTTTTACAAATCTATATAAACACCAAATGAGTTAGTGAACCACATGTAAATCAGGTTTTACATGTCTTCAAAATGATGAAATTGTTATTTTATATTTTAAAACCTGTCTCATGTACCTAATAATCTCAACCAATTTATTCATCATAATGAAGCTAATACAATAAAACATTAGCTCATATTCCATTAAAATTAAAGATTTCTTTTTAATTTAAGAAATGAATCATCAACAATCTCTAGCCAGAGTAGTATTGAGAAAATTAACTAAATAAACACATATTAAAAATCGGTGCACAAGAATCCCAGAAAAACTTTAGTCATCTTCTCCATGCCTGATACACATTGCTTGACACCTACTATTTAAGCAGGAGAGGCTGACCTTTGCTCATGGTTTCAGAGGGCTCGATTCGTTGTGTCTGACTCTAAGGCATGTGTGAGGAGGCTGTGGTGGAGGAAGGCTTCTCAGAGAACAGCAGATGGGAGCAGAGTAAAGGAAGAGTGCCAGAAAAACAGGAATGTGAAACCATGTACTGAAACCCAGGTCACACCTGCTTGACACACCCAGATAAACCCAGAAGTGCGCATTACCAATCCCCTATGTAGTTCTGAAATCAATCAAATTGCTTAACTGCTGTATTCACATGGTTTGGTGTATTCCTTTTGTGTTTGTATTACAAAAATATCATATGCTGTAGGGCTTATCAACAATAATTATTTCTTACTGATAAAGTGGCAGGTAAGTTCAAAATCACAGCACAAGGGATTCTCAGAAATACAGAGTGACTGATCTTCACAGACAGAAAACTTAACTCTTGTTTTCATGATGGCAGGGTCAAGGTCATGCTGAAGTCTCTACCAAAGGTCGTCCTTTGAAAGCATAGGGAACCACACCTTGATCCAGTTAATTCCCAAAGATCTCGGGATAAGGATTTCACCATGTGAATTTTAGGGAGACATAAGCATTCAGACCAACATTGGTATATATTTTAAAATGTTACCAGAGGCGGCTCGCCAGCAACGGTGGCCAAAAAGTAGGCTTTTTAGTGACTGCAGCGCGAGTCAGTCTCGGAACGCATGCTCCTCGGGCAGGCGCCGCAAACCCGAGCAGCGAAACGGGATCCCGCTCCGGTCCTGGCCCCCACCGCCAAAGCCCTCAGCAGCCTGCAGTCCGCGGCCCCGCGTGAGGAGCACAGAGGAGTGGAGCATCCCACTCCCTCCCCCAGACCCAGAGAGCACGAGAATTGGTACTTTGGAACCTTCCTGCCGGCACGGATTCAGAAACGGGTGAGCCATCTGTGCGCCGGGACCAGATCACCAAGTGGGGGAGGAGATCTGTCCCCATACCTGCAGGGAAACCTGGGTGGGTGGGGGAGCGAATTTACACGCCCCACCCAGGTCTTCCGGTAGGGAGTAGCCCACCCCACAAATCAGCACCTGAGCAGCCTTTTGAGCAGAACTCTCAGCAGAAAGCTTAAGGGACATTGTCCCGAAGAGAAGGAGTCATTGGAGCAGACTTTGCAACAGACCTTTGCCTGGTGAACTGCCTGGGTGATTTATTGCTCAATATTTCGAATCTGTTACCCAAAAATGGGAAGACAGAAGAACAAAACGCAGTCTCAGAACTCAACCCCACCCAGAACAAATCCTGGATGCGAGGATACAGGGGAACTAGGAAGCCACATACCTGCAAATTCTGAAACGACTGCATCTGAAACAATGACACAATTCCATAGAAGGCCATAGAAGAGCTTAAAGCAGAAATAAGCCACATAGCTGCAATAATCTCTCAGACAAAAAATGAACTGAAAATTATATTGGAAGAAATGTTCCATGCACATAGAGAAGAAATAGATAAAAGATTAGAAGAAAGTAGGAAACAAATGGAAATGTTACAAGAGCAATTTAGGAATGAATTACCAAGAATGAAACAGGCCCAAAGAGATTGCCAGGAATTGAAAACTTCCACGGAAAGCTTGCAAAACTGCTTAAATGAAACCAAAGATCGAATTTCAGACCATGAAGGCAGCATGGCAGCTTATGAGCGTGAAAAGAAGGATTTCATAAAATCATCAAAGACCCAAGAAAAATCAATCCAACAGCTGAAGGATGAGGAAAAAGAAATAGTATTTGAGTAATAGGAGTCAGCGAAACAGCAGGAGAAAACTCAAATGATATAAAAAGAATATTTGCTGAAATAACAGCACAAAATTTCCCAAACAAGGTAAAAGATACTGAAGTACAGTTATCCGAGACATATAGAACCCCAACGAGTCATAACCCAAGGAAAACCACACACAGACATATAATAAGTCAAGATCCCAGATATCCAGCAAAAGAACACAATATTAAAAGTGGCTAGAGAAAAGAAACAGATCACCTATAAAGGAAAATCCATCAGAATCACAGCAGACTTCTCAACGGAAACCATGAAATCAAGAAGAACTTGGAGCGAGATGTTACAGATTCTGAGACAATACAACTTCCACCCCAGACTGATGTATCCTGCAAAACTATCCTTCTAATTCAATGGAGAAATAAAATATTTCCACGACAAAGAACAACTGAAGAACTTCATGAGTGCCAAACCAGCATTGCAAACAGCACTAAAAGATATTCTAGAGAGAGAAAAAAGAGACCACAATCCCAAGAACAACAATAGAAATAATCTCCTAAACAAAACAAGTAAACAGTCAGCAAAAGAAGGAAAACAACAAGTAAATAACATGACTAGAATAAGCCAACATAAAACCATTATAACCATTAATGTAAATGGCCTCAATTCACAAGTCAAAAGGAAAAGGTTGGAAGAGTGGATAAAGGAACACAATCCAACAATATACTGTACATACTAAACACATTTTACTCAAAAAGGAATCCACAGGTTGAAAGTTAAAGGCTGGAAAACAATTCTCCATGCAACAGGTCCCCAGAAAAAAGCAGGGGTAGCTATTATGATTGCAGACAATGCCAACTTCAAACCAAAAACAATTAAAGAGATAAAGAACGCCATTACATACTAGCCAGGGGAAAGCTGCAAGAGGAAGAGGTAACAATCCTAAACATTTATACACCAAACAATGGAGCACCTAACATTACAAGTCAAATCTTAACAAAAGTGAAAAAGCAAATAACTAATAACACTATTGTAAGAGGAGACCCAAACAACCTCTGACGCAAAGAGACAAGTCAACTGGACAGAAACTCAGTAAAGAAATAACAGATCTCAACTAAAACTGTGAACAAATGGACTTAGTAGATGTATACAGAGTGTTCCACCCCACAACATTAGAGTACACATTTTTCTCAGGAGCACATGGGTCTTTCTCTAAAATAGACAACATTCTAGCCCATAGAGAATATCTACCTAAATGCGAAAGAATTGAAGTTATCCCATGCATATTATTGGACCACAGTGTAATGAAACTGGAAATTAATGAGAAAGAGATCTCCAAAAACCACATAAACACTTAGAAATTAGACAACAACCTCCTGAATAACCAAAGGGTCACACAAGTAGTTAATGAAGAAATTAAAAAATACCTACAAATAAATGAAACTGCAAATACAGCATACCAAAATCTGTGGGATGCAATGAAAGCAGTCCTCAGAGGGAAATTTATAGTAATGAACTCATATACAAAGAAAACAGAAAGAGAGCAAATAAATTGCCGCAAGCTACACCTCAAACTCTTAGAAAATGAGCAGCAAGCCAAACCAAGAGCCCAAAGAAGGGAGGAGATTATAAAACTCAGGGCAGAAATTAATGCAATTGAGATGATGAAAACTTTACAAAAAATTAGTGAATCAAAGAGCTGGTTCTTCAAAACAATAAATAAAATTGATAAAGCCCTAGCCAACCTTAACAAAAAAAGAAGGGAAAGATCTCAAATTCACACAATAAGGAATGAAAAAGATGAAGTCACTACAGATCCCACAGAAATCCAAAAGATCATTAATACCTACTTTGAAAATCTTTACTCGCATAAGATAGAAAATACAGAAGAAATGGACAGATTCCTAGAAAGGTACAAATTACCAAAATTGAATCAGGAAGACGTAAAAATCCTGAACAACCCAATATCAATTAATGAGATTGAAAACGTCATTAAAAACTTACCAACAAAGAAAAGCCCAGGCCCTGATGGATTCCCAGCAGAAATCTATAAAACATTCAGAGAAGATCTAATGCCAACACTCCTCAAACTCTTCAATGAAATCGAAAAGGAAGCAACTCTCCCCAGCACATTTCTGAAGGCAAGTATTATACTGATACCAAAACCAGACAGAGACCCAACCAAGACAGAGAGCTACAGGCCAATCTCGCTAATGAACATAGATGCAAAGATACTCAACAAAATACTGGCAAATAGATTACAGCAAATCATAAGGAAAATTATACACCACGACCAGGTAGGATTCATTCCAGGAATGCAGGGATGGTTCAGTATTTGCAAATCAATTAATGTAATACACTATATTAATACAGTCAAAGACAAAAACCACATGATCATCTCAATAGATGCAGAGAAGGCTTTTGATAAAGTCCAACATGCATTCATGTTAAAAACCTTAGAAAAAATAGGAATAGATGGCCTCTACCTCAATCTGATCAAAGCCATCTACAAGAAACCAACAGCCAACATCAGACTAAATGGACATAAACTGAAAACTTTCACTTTAAAGTCAGGAACAAGACAAGGATGTCCACTGTCACCACTCCTATTCAACATAGTTCTAGAAGAACTAGGCAGAGCAATCAGACAAGAGAGAGAAATAAAAGGAATAAGGATAGGAAAGGAAGAAGTTAAATTATCACTATTTGGAGATGACATGATACTATACATGGAGGACCCCAAAAACTCCACAAGAAAACTCCTGGAATTAATTGACAAATTTAGCAGCGTAGCTGGATACAAAGTCAACACCCAAAAATCAATAGCATTCCTATACACGAACAACAAACAGACTGAGAGTAAAATTGAGGAAACCATACCTTTTACAATAGCAACCAAGAAATTGAAATACTTAGGAATCAATCTAACAAAGAATGTGAAAGATTTATTCAGTGAAAACTACAGTACTCTGAAAAAGGAGATCAAAGACGATTTCAATAAATGGAAAAACATACCCTGCTCATGGTTAGGAAGAACTATCATCGTGAAAATGGTCACACTATCAAAACTGTTGTACAGATTGAAAGCAATTCCAATTAAACTACCATTAGCATACCTCACAGATCTAGAGAAAATATGCCTCAAATTCATCTGGAACCAGAAGAGACCCAGAATAGCAAAAGCAATCATGGGCAATAAGGACAAGTCAGGTGGAATCACAATCTCTGACCTGAAATTATACTACAAAGCTACTGTGATAAAATCAACCTGGTACTGGCTAAAAAACAGACCTGAGGATCAATAGAACAGACTGGAAGATGCAACCACAACGAAAAACCCACTCAGCTACCTAATATTTGACAAAGGGGTCAACCAAACCCACTGGAAAAAAGAAGGCCTGTTTAATAATTGGTGCTGGAAACGCTGGCTTGCCTCTTGCCAAAAACTGAAAATAGACCCAAGTCTATCACCATGCACCAAACTCAGGTCAAAATGGATCATAGACCTCCACATTAAAACAGAAACTCTAAATCTATTGGAAGAGAAAGTAGGTAAAAATCTTGAAGACATAGGAGTAGGCAGAGAGTTCATGAACAAAAATGAAACTGCAAGGGAAACACTTCAAAGATCAATAATTGGGACCTCATCCTACTGGAAAGTCTTTGTACATCTAAAGAAATCACCAGTAAAGTAAAAAGAAAACCCACAAATTGGGAAAAAATCCTAGCTGGCTGTCCCTCAGACAAAGGTCTTCTATCTAGAACATACAAAGAATTAAAAAACATGTACCTGTCCAAATTCAAAGACCCAATCCAGAAATGGGCATCTGAGATGAATACACAATTCTCAGATAAAGAAATACAAATGGCAAATAAATATATGAGAA
>PVLD010010692.1:0-12693 GCA_004027595.1 Dinomys branickii | reverse complement strand
CATCCAAGAAATGGAAATAAAAACAGCACTGAGATTTCATCTCACCACAGCAAGACTGGCCAGTATTAAAGAATCATCCAATAACAGATGCTGGCGAGGCTGTGGAGAAGTAGGGACTCTATTACACTGCTGGTGGGAATGCAGACTGGTGCAACCACTGTGTAGAGCCGTTTGGAGATTTCTCCGCAAACTAGGTCTAGAGGTTCCATTCAAACCAGCTATTCCCCTTCTGGGTATTTTCCCAGAAGATCTGAAAACATTATATCACTGTGATATACGTGCACCCATGTTTATAGCAGCACAATTTGTAATAGCTAAAATGTGGAAGCAACCCAAGTGTCCATCCACAGAAGACTGGTTTAAAAAACTGTGGCATTTTTATATAATGGAATATTATTCAGCTATAAAGAAAGACAGCTTTGGGGACTTTGTAGGCAAATGGTCAAAATTGGAGTCCATACTCATAAGTGAAATAAATCAGCGGTATATGAGCAGGCAATGTATTGTGTCACTGGTGTAAGAACCTGAGGGTGGGAATATAAACTAAGAGACATGAAGGAAATCTGTTCAAAAGCAAAGAACAGATGGGACGAGGAAAAGAAGAAAAGAAAGAGGCAAAATGTATATATGTATATATGTATATACGTATGTGCAGGAGGGCTAACATGGTTCTTCTACTGTATTATGTCACTTAATGCTAAGGAATAGTTGATGACGGGTTATTAGATCAATCTTGTATGTCTGTATGTGTTATCCTGAGCATACACTTTAAAGATACCAATACGCAATGCAGCAACTATTGTTGGTTTTCTGTTGCTTTGTCTAAAATTCAATTCTGATCATACTGTTATTGTACTACTTTGTGTCTCTTTGTTAATGCTTTTTGGTTTCTTTTTTTTTTTTTCCTGTTGTTGATGTAGTTCTTTTTCTATCACACTTTAAAGGAAGGGAAAGAAAGGGAAAGGGAAGACAGTAAAAATAATATGTAAGAAAGTAAGTATGTATGTACAGCATATCTTACATAATTGTACTACTGAACTAGGTCACTTCATAGTAAGAAATAGTTGATAATTAATTGATTGATCAATTTTGCACGTCTGTATCTTTGCTCCTGAATATACACTTCGAGGTTATCAATTTATAAAGCAACAACCATTGTTGATTCCCTGTCACCTTGTCTGTAGATTAGTTTTGATTGTAGTATTCTTATGCTACTTTGTTTCTGTTTGTTAATATGTCTTCATTCTTTGACTTTTAAAATAATAAAAAAATAATAAATTTAAAAAAAAATAAAATATTACCGGAAACAAAATATTTTACAACATTTTTGTAAAATAGAATGATTTTTAGTTTACTCGGTAACAGACACATCTCCAGTCTAAAAACTGCATACCCATATACTATCTTTAAATTTTTAACTCACATGAATCATAAAATTTAATAATTTAGATGTAGATGTAGAGATCTATGTAAAAACACTCCTAAAACATTACTTTCTGTAAGACCTTAATAAAAGTGTAATTTTTCCCCCTAAAGAATCTTTGAAGGAATCTTAGTGAATTTTAAGATGTTTGCATATGCAAAGTTTGTATAAAGTGAAAATAAATATGTTTAGTTGCACAGGCATAGAGAATTTGAGATGAATTGCCCGATTTAATGCAAACATTTTCATCAGCCTAAATTGCCAGAAATGTGAATCAGTAAAGACTACTATTCATATGCAGGTCCCTTTATTGTGATTGTTTCATTTTCATGACTTTATAATCAAATTAATACAAAATAAAATAAACAAAAATGATCCACGTGCTTGAAACAATTCTGTCTGAGGCACTTCTTTGAACCAAGTTTAAGTACAATAATGATTGAGCTTCAACTTCTATTCTCAATCCTATTTATTATATGTTATGTTTATATAAATCCAGTCTACCTTCATTTAATTTTTATTCTGTTCTGTAAAGGAATCTGATTCCTCCCTTTTTTGGTTTAGATATTTAAGAAGTAAAATACAAAGAAATAGTAAATATTTACTAGAACAAAAGGAAAAGAAATCCAGTCATAAGAATGAATGGGGAAAATCATTCTAGTTCTAAGTCACTATAAATGCATTCAAATAGAGCATTTGGAATGTCAAGAATATATCATCTTGACACAATTATACCCCAAAGTGTGCAAATCAAGAAGTTGTTTATGAGCTTTTATTATGAGTGTTTAGCTATTAAAATGTTTTTGGTTTTATTGGTGGTAATAAAGCACAATTTGCATGGTGTTGTGAGGTTTCAAAAATTAAGTGTCAATATGTTGGTTTTTTCACTTGACAAAAATTAAGTAATAATTCAGTATCCAGATGGCTCATGCACAGAAACCTGCTTATCTGCAGAGAGACAGGTTTTTATGTTTAAGCTGTAAATGTAGCTAAACTTCCATTAGTCTTTTTAAATATAAATATTGTAACATGAAGTTGATGGCTTTAAAATAAAATATGTGAAACATAGTTCCTAGCAGAAGCAAAATGCTTAAGCGTATTTCTTACTTCGAATGAGAGAGCAGTATATATATTCTAGAAGAAAAAGAACTTTCAACCTTGCTACAAGTTCTCCACTGTTAGTGCTGGTGGAGTCCTGCAGGCTGTGTGTGAGCAGCAGGGCTAGTTGGGGATCCAAACTCTTTCATCAGCTACAGACCATGTATTTGAATAATAACATTATGTCATTTTGAGATATTCCAGGTTAAGAAAAAATATGAATTTTGTGCTTTTTATTCTAGCAGATCTTATTTGCAGTAGGAATACATAGTACTTGTTTTATCTATACAATAATTTCTAAAACTAAATAGAGTCTTTCTGACTCACATAATTAGACTCTAGCAAAATTTGAAAATATTTAAATGTTGACTGATTTTTGTGGTAGTTAAGTAGTATATGTGGAAAATTTGAATTCATATTTGCTTCCAGTACCATCTATTAATTAAAATGAAGTACACACACACACACACACACACACACACACACACTATTCTGTTTTCTAAAAGTATTCTTGTGGTTTGGATAATTTAAAACAGCAAATATTGAAAGGTATGCTTTTAAATACTTGTCCTAGTTACTTTCCTCTTCTTCTGAGCCAAAATACCCTGACACCCAAAGCAAAAGGGAGAAAGGATTTTTGAGCTCAGTTTGTGGAGGTTTCATTCCCTAATCTGTTGGCTCCATGGCAGGGTGACACATTACAGACGGGCAATAGTTCGTGGCTGTGGAAGACAGTAAAAGCAACAAGACCAGAAAGGCAAAAGGACTGCTCCTGCTTCTTTGCTACTCTGTATGAAACACTGTTAATAGTCTCCCCTTTATGCCTGGCAAAACACTGAACTGTTACTAATTATACCAGCTTTGAGAGAGAAGGTGACCTTGACTTCAACTGGAACTTTCAACCAGCACAATAAATAAAGACCAAATGATACAATGCATGGCTTCTGAGAAGGCTCTAATACAATATACTAACTTTGAAGGGTGCGTGGAATTGCAGTAAGTGCTTAGATGATTGCGACCTTTAAAACATCTATTTCAATAATACCGTAGTTTCTTACTTTTCTAGATTTCAAATAATGTCCTGTTAGCTTTCCGTTTTCATTTAAATTAATCTGAGTCCAGAATATTAAGTGCTACTTGTTGCAGTGTACCTGAGATAAGGTGGCAGCTTTTTCTGAGTGACTTCTGAATTACATACTTGGTATTTATCTAATATTGATGCTTATGTTGAAGTTCTCACAATGAGGACACTTTGATAAAGAAATGCTTTGTAAAGCAATTGATAGGAATGATTAAGAAAGTGCAATTGTCTCTGTGTCTATAGGCTGAAATATTCACATACACCCAAAAATCTCTCAGGACAGACAAAAATCTGAAATAGTGTTAGGAAAAACAGAATCCTAAAGTTAAATACAAGTGTTAACAGAGGAGTAAGAATAGAAATTCAAATTTTTGCACCAATATTGTTTAAATAATTATGTTAATGTAAGAGGAATTCTGTTCAAAATGTTCAGTATAGAGCAAAAGCCAGTTATCTTTCATCGTAAAGAGACGAACAAGTAATCCTACTTCATCCAACTCTCTAGTAGGCAAAGATTGCTGGGCAATAAGAACCTAAATACAGAAAAAAAGCAATTGTGAACTAATATTAGGAACATATTACTGGTATTGAAAAGCATAGTTTTTTCAAAAACTCTTAAACGAAGAGTTCCACGGAAAAGACAATGATCCTAGGACTGTCTGGATTAAATTGGGCAGAGCATACATTTCTTGATACTTTTGCGTTTTCTTACTTTTGTGTTCTTTGAATATTGATGATAAGACCTTCCCGCTCTCACAGATGGTGCATTACTCAGGATCTGCATCAGAAAACTAGTCTCAAAAGGTGGTAGCCAAATGGTGTTCAATAAAGGAGCTCTTAAAGGAAACATGGATAGAGCTTGGCGATCTAGCTGGGGATGGCGAAGCCCAAAATACTACCGAGAGCAAGATGTGCTTAACAGCTCTAGGCTTTGGCACCAAATAAAGCAAACTGGGCTATTGTTCCCAGAGAACTGCAGTCAGAAAACTGTGCAGCTTGAAAAGGACAGTAAATCAGGGAGGCCACAGACGGCATCGGACTCCCAAACAGATGGGAATGTTGGAGGACATTTGCATTAACTGAATCACTCTGAGAAAAAGTCAAGGAATCTGGGTGAAGCAATGTAGGCACCCCAGCCATGCAGGCTGACACAGATAGTACCGGGTGGTGGATGGATTTGGGACCAAATGGGGAACGAAGAGAAGAGAGAGACACATGTGTAGCACACATCACCTGTGTGTGGATTCAGGTCGATAGACGTCAGACCTATTTTAGTACTGGATTTCTTTCACAGGGGCACAGATTACAAATGTGTACTAGGAAACAAGCAGTAATGCAGCTGATAAAGGTGATAAATGGCAGCGCTCACAATTCACTTTAGTGTATTATTTCCTTTTGTGTGATTCAATCAGGAAAACATAAACACTCTAGATGGTAAAGGGCCGATTATACAATTTAATATTCCTGCCTTTGTTGTTAGACACAAAGAAACCTCAATAATCTATTTTTGTGATTGTAAAATACATTTTCAAAAAAAAAAAAACCATGTGAATTTCATGAGGAATCTGTCTAATTCACTGAGTAATGAGAGAGTTCTCACTTAAAATATTTTCAATTATACTTGTAAAAATGTTACTTATTTCCTTTCACTTGGAAAAAATGCTTGGAGAATCTTGACTATATGGAAGGATGTTCTAAAAATGAGAGAGAATAAGTTGATAAAAATGGATACAGATGTATCTTATTAATTTTTCATTAGAGAAATTTTAGTTTGATATCCTAGACATATACTTTGTAGCCCTGAAATTATAGCATTTCAGAAAGTAAAATCACTTTAAGAAGACTTTAGAAACAGCAATACTGTAATATATAGCATGATGGATCTATTTTTCATGTTTTCAAAGTATATATTATTGATTCAGTTATACTGGCAGATATGAAACATTTTAACTCTTCACTCTACAGTTATCTATGGTGCAGTTTATGTCCCTGGCATTCTACCATTTAGACGCCAAAAGTGTTTTGTTCCCAGTGGAATTTTTAAGTATTTTTCAGAAAGACTGAGAATGACAATCTAAACTTCTGTTACTTTGGGTATTGAATGTACCAGCCTTGAGATTTAGCTGGAAATTGAGCAGTGCCTCTCAAAAAACTGTTCTGGGGAACTAAAAAGCAAAGCTTCCTACACATTATCTTAATTTCACTAGGTTAAATCCAGATCCATTCCATTTTAACTAAAAACTAAAAAGTTATGTCATTTTTGAAGTGGCTTAGTTCAACACATAGTCAATTGAATATTAGATCAGTAGTAGAAGTCATAGATAAAATTGTGAAGTTGTGTGAAAATAATATATAATTGCAGGAACAGAATGTTTTCACTTTCCCTACACAGTTCATCTTAGCTTTTCCGTTTTGTACTGTTTCGCTATTTTTTTTTTTTTTTTGGTTTGTGCTTTCTATGGAGCTTTAGGGAATATGTCTCGCCTTTGTAAACAAGATGAACATGCTGTCTAGGAATGAAGGTAGCTTCAGAGAAGGGCCCTCAGAGGGAAAATAGATAATACTGATGGGAAATATTTTAAGAGAGTGATTAAAATATTATCAAAAGGGAAATGCTTGGGTGGTGAGAGTTACTAAGACACCACAGATGGCTCATGTCATGCAAGTGTTTCAAAAAAAATTTCAAAATCTTGTTTTCATACTATGATGAAGTAAAATTAAACTTACATTTCATTGAAATTGTAGTTAATTTTCAAAATTTTATGACATTTCCGGCACTTACAATTTGGAAAAGGGATTCCCCAGTTCGTTAAACATTCATTTCTGTTTGCAAGATATGTATTTTCAAACACCGCTGGGACTGGAAGTATAAAAAAGGAAAGAAGAGTAAAAGTGGTTTTGTAGATCACACTTCAAAGTTCAGTAGGTGATGAGAAATAATTTAAGTACAATAATGAAAGACGAGGTTTTGAACATTCTGAAATGGCCGGATGGATGGAAATTTGAGGAAGAACCGCATAACAGGAAGCCATGGAAGAAATCTAGGTAGTCAGTGATGATGGATTAAAGAAAGCCTGGCAAAGGCCACGGAGAAGACAAGATTTGGAGATATTTAGAAAACCAAAGTGTGCAGATTTTGCAACTGATTATGGAAGAGATTTTAACTTAAGGAGTGGGAGACACCAATGACTGGCCGCTAGTGTTTTAGTGTGAGTCTCATGGTGGTCAGTTTATCAAAAGAAAGGACATGAGATGTAAGAATTTTATGGAAAAACTTGCATGTTCCATTAACATATCTGAAATTTTGAATCCCTTTTCAACTTCTTAATGGAGATTTCTAATGATCAACTAGACACGGGACAGATTATCTAGGATAGAAATATAGGGTTTTTTCCTGATACTTTTATGATGAAGTCAGGCAGAAATCAGAAAATTAACATTAATAGAATACGCAAACTATTAAGAGAAGAATAGTAAGGTGTGCTCGTGGTTACTTAGAAAATGACATCACTGATTTATGCTGAACAACACAAATTCACAAATGTATGGTCAGAATGGTGAGATGACAACCAATACAAGGAAGGGTTACATGAGTTTGAGGTGAAGCACACCTAAAATTTAAAGGAAATTCCAGGCTCCAAATGCCACAGAAAAGCCATGCTTGAAAACATATGAAAAATGTTTGGTCATTTGATTTTTGTATTAGTAGATTTTTAGTAATTTGGAAGATGCGATTTTTAAATAATTGGGTAAAAGTCAGCAGTCAGAAACTGCTAAGTAGATGGGAGTAAGATGTGCAGGAAGTCAGTGTAATCTATTATTTCAAGGCACTTATTTGAGGACAAATAGACAAAACAGAGAGAGGGTAACATGCATTCAGTGAGCATCTTTGATGGATGGTACAAACTAAGTACTTTTATATTTTGAGAATACAGTAGGGCTCAGGAAAGAAAGAGATTGGAAAAACTGTCTAAAAAGGACACGTACAACTTGAAACTTTTATGATAACATGGAATTCATTTTTAAATGAAGAAAAACCCTATCCTTAAACTCATAGTGGCATTCTGTCCAATGAAATTCGGCAGAGAATGTATCTTTAGTAATGGACAGAGACCAGTTTGCCAACAAAGGGAGAGTGTATTCAGGAAAAGTGAGGAACTAACTGTACTTTGACTTGATGGCCTATATTTTCCCTATGAAGTAAACAAAGAGAAGACCCAGGTAGAAGGAAAGATAGCATAAAAAATACAGAAAGACAGCAAAATTTTGGCATAATAGCTATGCAAATGAAAAAAGAGATCAAGTAGAAACTCTAATGCCTGAGACAGGCTTTCTTCATTCATTATGTGAATAATTATCATCTACTTATATCAGGCATGATGGTAAGCTATGAGGACCAATAGTTGGCAAATAGGTATAGTCAGTGCTCTTAGGGGAATACAAAGAACAATTCCTCTTAAAAAATATACAGAGTTCTGTGGTCATTGTAGAGGACCTTCATTTGGAAATGCTATTTGTTAGCAAAGATTCATGCAAGATGTGAAGTTTGGGAGTGGGAACAGGAGAAGAAGGAACAATTCAAGGACAGAAGAAAACAAATAGAAAGGTATTGAAATGAAAAGATTAGCTAACTCAAAACTCTGAGAGAGCACTACTTAGGTATAATAGGTGTAAAATGGTGATGTGACATATAACAGGCAGAGCAGATGAAAATGGGGATGAGTGTACGTCATAGGTACTCTTCAGAGCCTCAAATAATTTATTTAATCAGGGCATGAGCCTGATTTCCAAAATTAATTCATCCTAACTGGTTTTAAGGAAAAGGCAGCACCAAAGCCGTACTTGTACTTAAAGATATAATCCTGGCTCCAGCAGAACAAATGTATAACAAACAGGCAAGAGAGAAATCAATTTCGTCCTCTTCCTGAGGTGCACTGTGCCTAGTCCAACTTGTAGCATAATAAAAATAATACCCATAGCAGGAAATAGCCCTTACTGCTGATTATTTATGTTCCCCGCACCTTGCTGGGGTTTGACTAGGGTGTTCTGAGGCTCATTCTACCCCAGCAATTTCTTCCACCTCACCTTTGCAACAGCAGGTCTCATTAATGTAAACCTATGACAGACCTCTTGAATCAGGTCTCCCATCTTTCTTCTACTGTGCTACTGAAGCCTCATATCCTTAGGTGTTGGTGACTGAATACACACAGGTTGAACTTCAGTATATCTGAGATTACAGGAGTTTGTTGGCATTTACTTAAACTGTGCTTACATTCTAAGTGGACTTGATAAAGTGGATAATACAAGTAAAGTAGTGAAGTAAGTCAGGAGCGCGTAAGCCTACATGTGGGAAGGAAAAGAAAGAAAAAAAATAAATTGGCCTTGTTAAATGTAAATAGAGTACTCTCACTCTGCTCCAAGACGCTGGTACTGTTAATCATGTAGCTCATGATTTTAACTAAACTTCTGTCACCCAAAGCAAAGAAAGAAATATTTGCAGTATTTCCCTTGGAGAAGTAGCAAAATTGTTCTATTACATCAAGCTGTTAAATTTAGATTTCAGTTTATTTCTTTTTCCCTAATCCATTCTAATCATATACCAAAACAAATTACTTTTGAAAGAGATGGGGGCTTTCTTGAATGGGTAAATAAAATATTTGGTAGATGGTAAAATTGCTTGTGGCTTAACCCCTCCTCATTTTATACACTTCTAAAGGGCACAACACTTTTAAGCAAAGGAAAATATATGAATTACTACAAAGAACATGTGTCACCTCTAAAACTTCAGCTTTAATGTCACTTGTTCAATACAGGTGGAAAATGTAACAAGTGAACATGAAATTTCTACAGCAAACTGCAAAAAACACATTTTAACTGGAATTTTAGACAAAGAATTCTTAAACTTTTCTACTGAATATCTCTTGCCAATTATTCTCAATCAAGCATAGAGAGCTCAGAGGAAATTGTGAACTATTGTTCAACAAATGAAAGCAGATTTTGCTTAATTGTCTAAATGGTTCTTCAAGTGAGAGATCCAGATTTTATTATATTATGAGCTTCTTGCCAACCACGTATAAAATATTATGCCTAAAATAATTAGAAAATGACAAATTTTGATTTCCAATATTGAGGATTATACCAAAGACAAGAGGACCAAAATGTAAAAATCAATATCTTCTACATTCGAAACAATTTTGAATTTGTAGATTGGACCTGAGAGAAATGTGTATCTCTTTTTTGGCTTCATATCTGTAGTGTGAAACACATTTGCTATTATTTTATTTTTGTGTTTTTGAGACAGGGTCTCACTTTGTAGTCCAGGCTGGACTTGAACTCACTATGTAGCTCGGGCTGGACTCAAATTCATGGCAAATCTCCTGCCTTCTGTAGAATGCTGGGATTACAGGCGTGTTCCACCATACCTAGTCACAGACTTGTTATTCTGAATAGTTACATTCTCAAAAAATGAAAGGAAGGAAGGAAGGAAGGAAGGAAGGAAGGAAGGAAGGAAGGAAGGAAGGAAGAAAGGAAGAAAGAAAGAAAGAAAGAAAGAAAGAAAGAAAGAAAGAAAGAAAGAAAGAAAAGAAAGAAAGAAAGAAATGGGCCATGGAATGGAATCTTCATTTTCCCAGAACCTTTCAATATTATATATAACTAATTTAAAATATAAAAATTATTAGCCATTGTAAAGTCATGTTCCTGTTATGTAATTTGAAAACTGAAATGTGAACTTTCAGCACTACATTTCACTTCCATAAATATCAACAAAAACAACAACTATGTGTGTGGTTAATTTAGTGCTCACGTAAGATAGAGGACTTCCCTATGTGTACAAAGTGGAATGACCATTTTACGGCATACCAAAATTTCTCAATTACCAAAAAGAATTTTAGGACTAAATTTTAATTTCAGACCTAGTCTACTATAACTAATAGGTAAAAATCTTCTGTTTTGAAGGTATATAATTTCTAATTCATAAGCAATTATATTGTAAGTTTGATCTAAATAATTTTTATGACATTTGGTCAAAATGTTTACTACTTAAAAGTAATAATATACTTGTTAGTAATATATGTACTAAAATGCCATTTGAGAATTTGATCAATTTTTATTTTCCTCTCAAATTGCAATTATATTATTATTGAATGGAGTATAACTTATGAATATTAAATTAGTTTGTATTTAATATGAAATACCTTTGATACAAAATGTTGTTTTTCACAAAATATTCTATTTGTATGAGAAAAAAATAATTGCTAACATATTTTGCAATAATAGCACTCATTGAAAATAAGTAGTTATATTCATTGTATATTGCAAGTAAAAGAGCTTAAGTCTCAACAATTTATTATTATTTATTATTATTATTATTTCTTATCTATCACTGATCTACACCACCAGACCTTCTATTTTATTTTGGAAAAGCATCAAACTAGTTTGCCCAGGCTGGCATGGAAGGATCCTCTTGTCTCAGCCTGCTCGGTTAGGAGAGAATACAGTTCTGCACCACTGTATGCAGCTAGGCCTAAACTAAATATAAATAGTTACATTATACTATATTTATACTATACTATACTATATATACTATAATATAATATGCATACTACATAATACACATATATATACTGTGTGTACAAACTTTATGTGTTTGTGAGTGTATGTGTATGTGTATGCATGTGTGCTTCACTAAAAAGTGATTCTCAATTTAGTAAAACCTTCCAGTGCAGAAATTCTTCCTTAAGGTACAGCTTAAGGTTATTTTCCTCATTTAATGAATTTCTTTGCTATCACTTTAAAATAGCAGCTTCAATTATGATAGTAAAAATTCGACTCAATCTGAATATCTATCTATATATAATAGAAAAGACTAGTATATTTTTAATTGTAGTATGAACTACTCCTATACTAAGTACCAATCATATAAAATAGTGTATGCAAAATACAAACATAAAAGTGTACACTGCACAAGTCCATTAATATAGTGTTCAAAATTAGACAAAACTAATCTATGGGGCTGGAGCAGAAGGATGTAGTGATTAGGGACATAGTGACCAAGAAAGCAAAAGGACACTGTCTTTTTTATAAAAAATTTTATTTGCATATATTTGGGACACATAATACTATTATATATTTTGACACATAATATTACTTGGTACATAGTAATATATGTACTAAAATGCCATGATAACCTATACTATCAGAACATTTATATAAGAAGGTAACTTATTTAAAGCACATGGACACCTTTTATTTATAGTATGCTTTTCTTTTAAAAAGTAAGAGTTAACTGTATTTTGTTAAAACTTTAAAATATACCTATATGACTTATTTTTACAGACTTTTGCCTAGTTTGCCATTTTTGTCCTGTGAACTATTTACCCATAAATTTACACCAACACTATTTACATAAACTGATGCTTCTCTCTTTCAAGATAAAAATCTTACCATCATTTCCCAAGTGCTTTGTGGAGAAAATTATTCTATTAAAGTCACATGAGGATTTTGAGAAAAATGATTTTATATTTTGATTTTTGCATTTTTTCATCAATATTCTTTGTTCAGCAAGGCTCTCAATGATACCTTTCACTGATTGTCTTGGTAGAACTTGCTCTTCTTTTTAAGAATACCTGGGAAATACCTGACTAGATCTGCTCTATTTACAATGCCTCAATTTAAATTAAGCAGTAGTAAATTGAATAAAGATGATTCCTTCATATTAATATTAGTGTGAATTATAAAGATAATTGATGCAAAACCATATATGTAATATTAAATATAAAACATAATTGATTCAACCCTGGAAAGGTAAATATGAAGAATATAAATAACCTCAATAACACAAAAATAGACCTGGTCTGAGAGAAATACCACAAATTCTGCACTACAAATAGACTGCATATATTTTTATTGTGCATGAGCTAATTTATTGGGAGGCAAAGAGACAACAATCAATAAAAAGCATGTAAAAGAATTACATGTTATTTTTAGCATGAATTTTGTAAGCATAAGATAATGATAAAAAGGTAATATAAACAATAGTTAGACATAAGCACATGAATCCAATATAAATATAAATCTTCAATTAAAAATA
>PVLD010010691.1:57358-69535 GCA_004027595.1 Dinomys branickii | reverse complement strand
GGAGGGGAGGGGAGGGGAGGAAGCCCTATGCTCACCCACATTGAGACCTGTGTCTTCTGACCCCTTTGGATGCAGATCCAGACATCAGGCCTTTTCAAAGTGCTCCCAGAAGATGGCAAATGTAACAGGCAAGAACTGGAGCCACAGATGGAGGCCTAGGGGCAACAACAACGAGTTTCAGAGTACCACGAGGCATTTGAAGAGTGAAAACAGGGGAGTAATTCGATTATTTTTCAGTTTGGAGGGTTTTTTTATACATTACCCTGGTTGCTCTGAGAAGCAGAATCAACCACCTATCTATCAATTTGTTTCCCATGCCGGTGGATATAACAAGCAAAAATCAGTACTTACTACACACTCATTACCTGTCCAGGTACCATCCTGAGGAATTCATATATGGTATTTTATTTACCCTTCACAAAACTTCATAAAATCTATTATTGTGCTCATGCTTCCGATGAGAAGATGAAGCTTGGGAAAAGTTAAGTCATTTACCTACATTCACAAAATCACATTTGATTCAGTGCAAGATGCAAATGCTGCTCTGGGCCGAACCCCTACCAACCCTGCCATGCCTTCTGAAAGTGACAGGGACAGTGCTGTCCAGATGATACAACCATCCTGCTAAGAGATGCCTAGGTTTCTGGTTGCAAATAAAGACGTCAGCCTATGGGTTGACACAGTAAGGCTCCATTCTGATCTGAAATGGCATCAAAATATTGAAGAGCACATGAGCCCAAGGTGATCCCATGGTGCTGGTGAATGGCTCAGGTTAATACCAGGATGACATCCTCTGTGCCCACACAGTGAATTGTCTGCCCAAGTCCCAAACCAAACCCCAACCTCACCGCCTGTCTATGCACTGTCGCCATTTCTACAAGAAAGAGGTGTATGAATGTAGTGCTTGAATTTTCTATAAAATTAATGTTTATAGTATTACCCTACTTAGCACTTACTTCAGATAGAAATGACTTTCTACTTTTATACTATGAAAACCCTTAGACACACTTAGGAACTGGGATTATTTTATGCTCTTTCTTTGGCCTCTAAACAGCTAAGACACAGAGTCTATGTTCTACCAAAATATTTTTATTTTTAAGGAAAGATTACAGAGGTGCAATTTACATACATTACAAGACACCTGTTTGGTATATATTTCTATGAGGTTTTTGGAAAGACACAGCTATATATCTACAACCATATCCAGGGGACAGGACAGATCCTGGACCTGGGATATTTCCTAGGCGCCCAGAAGCCTGTTTTACTCAATCTTCTTTCATTCCAAAGAGATCCTAACTACACAGTCACCTGCACCTGTAGTGAAGGATGCAGGTTTTTCAGATGATCTGTATTTGTGTTTCCTTTCATGTGGACCATCACAATGACTTTTCAACTTGTCATATTCAAGATATAAGCTGATATTTTCCATTGCTTTTAGAATTCACATTGGCTATCTCTAGTGCTCTAAGTCATATGTATTCTCAGTAGATATTAAGTCCTTTGTGGAAAACCACTGTATTTTACTTGACACAACACCCCATGTTCTTCATGGGCAGCGCTTAGTACATCTGTTTCTGCTGTTAACATCAATAGACCAAGAAAGTTAGGAAATAGCATTTTTCAGCCTATATTCCCAGCACTCGAGGGGCCTAGGCAGGAGGATCACTGCAAGTTCAATGCCAGCCTGGTCTGCATAGTCAAGTCAAGGCCAACTTGAGCTACATAGTGAGACACTGTCTCAAAAAAAATTTTTTTCATGTAGACAGTTTGAAGATGCTTCAGGGATCTCAAATAATTATAAATGGCATATGAGACTCTTGTAGCTCCATGGCCCAAACTAGGTGCTCAATCCTATTCAAACTGAACACATTAATGGAATGAGTTAGCACCTGGTTTCCAAAGAGGCACAAAGTTCTGCATCACCAAACATAGAATTTTGTTAGTTAATACAAGATATAAAGACAATGGTATGTGCTATTGAATACAAAATTACATTCATCACTCCAGGTAAGTATGATTTCTTATTGCCCACATTTGAAAAGAAGATTGGGATATTCCAAGAGAAATGTTATTGTGGAACAAGTGCCAGAGAAATGAAATGCCCCTCACTCTGGAGGTCAAGGAAAAGGCCACCAGCTAAGGATGTAGAGAACTTTAGATACAGAAAAGGTAACAGACAGATTCCATCCCAGCGCATACAAATGGAATGCAGCCTGACAATATGTTCATTTTAGCTCAGTGAGTCTGGTGTTGGGTTTTGTACGCAACTATAAAGTAATGAATTTCTCATTCCAAGGCCATGAATTTGTAAATTATTATAAAAGAATAAAAAACTAATACAAATATCTTGGCTGTATTTTACTATAGCAAGGGATCCAAGAGATGTGAAACTCCTTTAACTTCTGCTAAAGACTATAAACTCTTTCATGCGTAGAGCAGGGCACAGTCTCTTAGGCAGCCGGGGCAAGTGTTCAAGCCCTGGACTGTGTGAGGAGCAAGCACCTGGGGGGACCCTGAGGGGAAGTTTATGTTGGAGGCTGAATCACTGTGGGAGGTAAGTTATAATGTTGCAGGCAGTAATAATTGGCCACATCCTCAGCCTGCAGGCTGCTGATGGTGAGAGTGAAATCCGTTCCAGACCCACTGCCACTGAACCGTTCTGGGACCCCAGATGCCCGGGTGGAGGCCAAGTAGATGAGCAGTTTGGGAGACTGTCCTGGTTTCTGCTGGTACCAGCTCAAGTAGTTGTTACTACCAGATTGAAGACTCTGGCTGGACTTGCAGCGGATGGTGGTGCTCTCTCCAGCAGACACTGCCAGTGAGCTTGGAGACTGGGTCATCACGATGTCACCGCAGACACCTGCAAACAAGAATAGACATTGTACATACATATACATACAAGATTTTTCTCATATAAAATGAAATTAAACATCTAAAATATTCTTTCTAGTGTTATTCTCAGTTAGCACATATTTGTGTTCATATTAGAAATAGTCATTCTTTTCCACTTCTTTTTTTTTTTTTTTTTTTGCGGTACTGGGGATCGAACTCAGGACCCTGCGCTTGCTAGGCAGGCGCTTATTCCACTGAGCTATATCCCCAGCCCTCCACTTCTTCTTAAGGTTACTTTTCAGCCCTACAAAGGTGTCCCTCTGAGGAAGTGGTGGAGCTTTGCAGTTTCTCACCAGAGACCCAGAGCAACAGAGCCAGGAGGACTGGAGTCCGGGTCACCATCCTGCTGTCCCTCCCGCTGTGATGCACTTCAGATCTCCTGGCAAAGGCTTCTTTTATAGAACCTGTGCAGCTGCACTGGGCTGGGAGTGACCTATGCAAAGGATCCAGCAAATAAGGAAGCGAGCTGCAGGGGTATTGGGCTGTGGAAGTATCTTAAATCAGGAGCCAAAAATATCATCACAGAACATTTGTTTGCATGACCAGAAAGACCACAGAGCTCAACCTAGAAGCTCTGATATTGCTAAACCACTAGATGGCATCACGAAAGGCCTCAATTGTAAGTCAACAGTGTATTTAAATGGTGGGTTAGTTTTACAGAAATCACAGGCCGGCTACCTCAGATTAACAATTCTGGTGAAATGCTAAAACATGCCAAAAAAAAAAAAAAAAAGAGAACAGATAAAAGGCAAAGGAGGAAGGGAGAGAAAGGAAGGAGTAGAGAATGAATTAAGGGAGGAAAGAGATAAAGAAAAAAGAGGGAAACAAAAACTTATTAACTTCTAGGGCCAATTTTTTACTCTTTGAACAAATAATCTCTGAACTCCTGCAGCTACTGCAGAACACAGGAAACTCATGAGATCCACTTTCCACCCCCACGCACGGGGCACGCCTAGAAGGCAGGCTGAGAATTCATTCTGTGAATGCTGTGGGCTCCTAACATAACCTAAGAATCAGAACTGTGAACCAAAGGGAAACTGCAACCTGTCTTTCCCACAGTAGGGCTAAAAATTCACTCTAAGTAAATTGGGAAAGGTAGAGAAACAAAACAAGATTTCTTCGGAAAATAATGACTGCAGACAACACTGCCAAGGATATTTTTTCTAAAACTGCCTGGACTAGATTTTGTCAACTGTGAAATCAGTGAAGACAGTCTTATGTATGAGGAACCCAAACGAAAACCTCAGTTGTGGAGGGCAAGACCGTCCTAAATTCTCAAGAAACCTCACCATCTATTTTTCAAGGGCCAGTAGACCACAAAGTCAGAGATCGCTGACATCCCAGAACAAAAATATAATTTAAAAATTAATGAAAAATAATTAAAATTACAGAGAGCAAATTTTTGTCAACTTTATATTCAGGGACTGTGAAAACATATTTGACAAACAAGCTATAAAATAGGTATTGCATGCAAAATACAAGAAACTAAAACAGGTCAGAAAAGATTGGGCAAGTGTATGTAATTGGCATCTCAGGGAATAGTGTATCCAGCACAGATTGTTAAACTGATCTCAGAACTTTACCACTAAGCCAGAACTATTATTGACCACCAAAGCTGTGTTTCAGTTTTTCCATTTAATCAGCTCTATGTGACCATTTATTTTGTTTTGAATGGATAGTTTTCTGCCATATTTTTTCTGAAATATATATATTTTCTAAAATATTAAAATAAACTCATAATCTACTTTAATTTTCACTTAGAACTACTCAGATATTATAAAGTGACAGAGAAAAACAGCCCGTGTTCTAAGGAAGGCCCTCAGGTTCAAGGACAAGAACAAGAAAGATGAGCAACTCTGCCCAAATCCAGTCTTAATGAGTTATTATTTGCTCTACATCTTTGTTTAAATTTTTAATTGGGCTTTGTTACTGCTTTAATGAGCACAAATTTCTTACATTTCATTTACTATCAATTACTGAATTTAAGCAGATAGAATAAGGTCTTAAATATCTAGAAAAATTATGGAAATGTGACTGCTTCTCACAGTATTTAGAACATACAGACTCGAAAAATTAAAAATTGATATTTTATCTTATTTTTATTTGTATATAAAGGAATCATAACAGAATACTTTTTACTTATTTTTGCAAACTGAGTTTCCCCAATGCATACTGGGTGTGATTGCTTGAGCTATCACAGAAAACTGCCATAAAATTTGGGAGTGAAAACTACGCAAGTTTATCTTTTCTTGGCACTGGAGACTGAAAGTCCACACTGAAAGTCCCTGAGCAGCTCTGAACCTAGCACCTTTTCCATAGTGACCACCCTGGATAGACGCTAAGGACAATGTCATTCATAGATGCATATTACCCTGAAATATTAAAACACTTGACTCATTCTGGCTCTGGTAACAGAGAAGCTCCATTGCTCTGTGGACCCATGTGTTACGGTTTGTGTCTGGATGTTCCCCCAAAGCCTCATGCAGTCAAGGGGTGGGCTTCTAGGGTTTATGATTGATTCACGGATGTGAGTGTTATACCTGCCCTGGCACAGATAGTTTGCATATAATGTAAAGGAAGGAAAGAGCCTGCTTGCTTCTGCTCCTCCCCTCGTGCTCTTATTTTTTTCTGTCTTCTGCCACCATGAACTACTGCCCTCTGCCATGTGCCACTCTGCCTTGGAGCCAGCCAAGGGTGGACTGAAACTTCCCCAAACTACGAGATAAATAAACCTTTCCTTCCTTAATTTGGGTATCAAGTATTTGTGTCAACAGCAAGAGAAAAGTAACCAAGACACCATGACTTTGGCTGCCCGATATCCATGAAACAGATGAGTAGATCGAGGAAGAATTGTTCTTTGCTTTTCAGAAAAACAAAACGAATGCAAAATTATCCATAGTTCTTTTGTGCAGTGATCTAGAGGGAACTCTTCCCTTCAAAATGTTTTGATTAATCTGATATGGAGAGAAAGAGATGAGTATGACAGGATACTCATCAATTTATAAAAACTAATTGCCAGAAATTTCATGTTCTCTTACCTAAGGAATTATTCTTAGGTAAGAGAAAAAAAATTTTCCCTTGCCAAATTCTTTTCACTTGAGTGTCCTTTTTGTGTGTAATCACAAAGTCTAGGAAAAGACTACACCTACATGTTTCTAACATACTTCCACTGCACTCGGTAACAACAGATACTCGAAGCTGTTTGCGAGCTCCACACCACAATACTACTGGTACAAAACTCAGAAGATCAGTATTTGTGAGGTAGGAGCTGTTTCTTTTTCTTCCTAGGCAGGGGAGAGTCCAAGAAGAGTGGCCTCCTGCTCCCACAGACTGACCTGTGTACACAGTACATGGTCTGGACTCTGGAACTGCCTTTAGGGAGAGAGCAAGGTATACTGTATTTCCCCTACAGATCTCAATTTCACAGTATGGGCCTTCTGCCCACTGCAACAGAAAATGTGAGCTTTGTTCCTACTGGTGCTCCTGCAGACATGGAAAACCTCCATCACTCGTTTCACAGAAGAGTCCTCCCACCCTGCTCTTGCCTCTTTCCACATGCTTGTACCCATCAGGGGATTTGCATAGGGCTGCCTGGGTGTGTATGAGGGTCCTGTCTTTCTAGTTTGAGACAAAGGCTGAGCACTAACTTTGCTTGACTGATCAGAACTCTTCAGTTTAACTTCTCACACTGAGGCTCTCTGCTCAGCTCCTGGGCTGCTAACACTCTGGACCTCTGGTAAGGTCAGAGAGAGATGAAGAAGGAATGGGGTGAGAAAGTGAATTCTTGGGAGGCACTGCTGCCCAGGTCTGTTCTCTCCACGTGTGAGGGGTGCAGGTCTTGTCCTCCAGGAAGAGTGTATGTGACATTTTGATCTGTGAGCGTGAGGGAGAATCCAAAAAGAGCAAGGACCTGGGATGTGCTGAGGACTGTCACAAAGAAATCGGGGGCTGATATCTGCAAATAATTCTAGAGGGCCCTTTGTGGCTGCAAAACTGGCTCTCACTTAAACATTGGATTTTCTTTGTTATACCTCAAAATCACAAAAATAATTTAGCTTCAAATATACAGAAAAGGAAAAATTATGAAAAGGAACTACCCTTCTCCTTCATTATCTTGGGATATGCTAGGAATAGTGAGAAGACCCAGCATCTACTCTCCCTGTCCACCACCACTGCAGACACTGCAGTTCAACACAGAGCCTCCTACATAGTGAAGGAAGCATCTACTTGGATTGCCTTCTACACAAGCCAGGCCACCTGCCACAGAATATGATTTGTAAGATTTTTAAGCAACACATTTGGGTCTCAGACAGGTGCAGAGGCAGTGGGTCAGGGACAGATTACACACTCAGAATCAGCAGTGTGGAAGTGTGGGATGTTGGAGTTTATTACTGTGTGCAAAGCCCAGAAGTTCTTCCTGCAGTGTTAAGAGTCCAACACAAACCTCCTGCTTGGGCTGAATCAATACCCTCGGTTGTTTCTAGTTTGGGGAGCAGCACAGCAGGTTGTCTGGAGCAGGAAAGAGAAAGAGGTTGATGCGCCTGTTATGGTTGATACATTGTGTCAACTTGGGGAGTCTAGAGTTTTAGCTGAGTGATTCAGCAGGAAGCCAGAGTGCTTACTTTGTACACATCCTGAGCCTGTGGAAGTGAAGGGCACGGAGATTGTGTGAGAGGTTCACACCCCCTGGGTGGGGGTAGCCTGTTTACAATATAAGGGAAGGAAGGAGGCTGCTTGCAGCCATTCCTCCCTTTTGCTGGTTGTTTTGCTGTGCTCTGCCACCATGAATGGTGTGCCCTCTGCCATGTGCCACTCTGCCTCAGAACCAGCCAAGTATGGACTGAAACCTCCACAAACTGTAAGCTAAATAAACCTTTCCTTCCTTCGTTTTGGGTGTTGGGTATTTTGTCTCTGCAACGAGAAAAAAGTAACCAAGACAGCGCCAAAAGCAATTAGTTGTCACTAAGGCCCATATCCCCCAGCTGCCTCAGCTTCCGACCAAGCACAGACCATCCATGACCTTGTCACTTGTAGTGGCCTCGGCATGACAAATGCGGCAGGAGTGACGACTCTGTTCAGAGTCAGTAGATGAGACTGGGTGAGACAAGCCCATAAATAACAAGGACCTGTGCTCCGGCAAAGACTGAAAAGAAAGTAGGGGCAGTGTGGAGGACTTTGCAGGTTTACTGTGTGCCTGCAAATTCCTGGGGTTTTATTAAACTTGGAGAATAAATCAAATAGCAAACATGCAAAAAGTGACTTTACTTGAAATAATGAATAAAAGGAAAATAATGTAAAAGGCCTATAATGATTGTATTTAAACTTGTACTTCTGACTTTTTACTTAACCAGTCAGGGGGACCCTCACATACTTGAGTTTTACCTCCCAGAGAGCAACAAGTATCTCAGAGTAAATAGTCCCATAATTTGAAAGAAGAGAGGAAAACTACCCACTCCGAAATATGCCAGAGCATTCTATTCTCTTTTTTAAATAAAAGAACGAAAACATTAACAGATGCAAAGTAGCACAAGAACAGTACAATCAGAGCTGAATTACAGACAAGGTGACGGAATTAACAATGGTTGTTGTATCACATATTGATAACTATGAAGTATATACACAGGAAAAAAACATATAGACATGCAAGATGGATCAAACAACCAATCATTAACTGTTCCTTATAATAAAGCAACACAAGGACTGTGCTCAGTAGAAACTAGTTACCCAGGGTTGAAAGGGAAATTAAAATTTTAAATAAAAGCCTGCTAAGAATGCTGTTAAAACCAAGTGGACGTGTCCAACAAGCCGGATAACAGGACATTTCCTCCACTGTATAACCATGCTTGTTTAACTGATGGCCTTACAATGTAACTTGAGATATTTCAACTCCCTTGGGAAATGGGCAACCTGTGATGTCACCCAACCCTCCAATCATAGTGCACTAAATCGGCCTCTGTACCTCCCTGCTTGCTCCCTGACTCTTTGGGAAATCTCTCAGTCAGGTCCACATGTGTAATAAACTGCCTCCTAAAGCTTCTTGGTGCCATTTCTTCCTGATTTCAATCTGTTTTCAGGAGCAGGGCAGCTGCAGGGGCTTATCAGGACCTCCTGACTCACTAGTGTCCAGACCAGCAGCTGTTGCCCAGTGCCCTCCTGTCCTAACTCCCCTGGCACCCAGAGACAGAGCCCCCTGAGTAAGCTGTTCACAGGGAGGGCTGCCTCAGGTCAGGGCACTAAGGCAAGTGCAAGCGAGAGAATCAGAAAGACAGCAAGGATTGAGGTAGGACCAGGGATTCCCAGGGACAGAGACAAAGCCACCATCCCACTTAGGGACCCAGCACCAGGCATTGAGAAATCTATGAGACAGAACCACAGGGCCTTGCAGTGACTGTGACTTACAGGGTGCATGAGTGGAGAAAACACTCTAAGCAGGGCCACAGCAAGCACTTTCCCACCACCCTGCAACACGGCAGAGCTGGGTACCCTGAGAGTTCTTGCCTGCAGCCATCAAATGCTACTAAATTCCATGCAGAAGGGCTGTACTCTGCAGAGCCCTAAATCTGTTTACAGGCTGCAGAGACTGTAAAGCTGAACACCCTGGACAAGCACCCACTAGGAGTAGAGAAAGCAATCCAGCTCAGTGTCTATAGAGATCACTTCCAGCTGGCCCACAGAGACCATTACTGTCCTGGCCTAACTGAAACTGGGGAGGAGTAAGAGTCAGAGAGGTCCTCAGAATGGTGCAGAAGGGTGGGTTATCACCTTCTACCTGACCACTGGGGACCAGCAAGGTTACCAGCCGTGGGGAGGCTGAGTAGAACCTGGAGCTGACTGCATGCAGAGCACAGGAAGCTGCATGAGGGAAACGGTGAGGAAACAAACAGCAGCGCCTGCAGCAGAATCGCAGTGGGGAAGCTGTTCCCCACCTGTCAGTTTGAGAAACAGTGGGGACCTGGATTCCTGGAAGAAAAAGGTGAAAAATGAGGGGTGCGGAATGAAATAGACCTAGGATGTGTCCCGTGCGCCATGCACAGCTTCTTATTCTGCACAACAGATTCAATTCTCCTGTGCTGCAAATGTGCACTAATAACAATTTATAAAATTTTTAAAAGAACCAAAACAATCCAGAAATATCAGGCATGTAATCATTCCAGCTTTCAGTGCTGACAGAGAACATGAACACTCAGAAGAGAAAGACATGCAAGCCAGATGACACATGCCTGTCCACCCTGCATTCTGGGAGGCTGAGGCAGGAGGATGACAAGCGTGAGCTAAAATGATGAACTTAGTGACTTATGGAACCCTGTCCCCAAAAAACTCAAAGAACAATAAGAAAAGGTGCTGGGGATAGAATTTGCTGTGAAGGCTATGGGTGCAAACCCAAGCAATAGCAGGAAAAAGATGAAGAGGGAAGGCAGGGAGAAGGGAAGGAGAAATGTTCTGGGTGCTTTATTTATAATGAAAGCAAACATGAGAAAACGTTTTTCCACAAATGTTCCACAATTTTGAGTGGATGAGTTAGAGTTCTTGGTCTGTCGTTTAAAAAACAGCATAAACTGCACGCTTTCAACAACATGGTTTCTCTCTCAGCTTCAAAGGAAGTAAGTCTGACACTGATGCCAGTGAACAGATCTGATCAAGCTCCCTTCCTTAGGGTCACCTTGGCCAAGCCAGTCATTCATTCAAACTGCACCGGAACCCTAAAAAGACTGGATACAGTCCTGATGTTCTAAATGACGAATCTCCCCTTAAAATAGGGGTTGTGAGCCGTGTGTGGTGGTGCACACCTTAATCCCAGCACTCTGGTGGCTGAGGCAGGAGGATGACTGGGAGTTCCGGGCCAGTCTAGACCACATAGTGAGTTCAAGGCCCACCTCAACTGTATAGTGAGATCCTGTCTCAAAAACAAAATTTTTTTAAACTTTATTTTAAAGACAAAAGAATGGAGACATATGAACCAGAAAAGCCATAAACAATACAGAAAATACAAAGTTATACAGAATATAGTAGGGAAGTAGCACTGGATGTTGTATTACATAGTTATCTTCACATTAGTTAACACAAAAACATTAAAGGAAATAACAAATTATAGAGAAGATAGTAGGGAATTAGCACTGGATGCTGTATAATATAAAGTTATCTTCATTTCTGCTAATACAAAAACGATTGAGGATATACAGAATTATAGAGAACATAGAAGGGAATTAGCTCTGGATGCTGTCCTACATAATGTTACCTTCACCTTTGTTACTCAGTTACACAGATGATGGCCCATTTGATCATTCAATTTTTCTCCTCCCTCATCTCTGTTGCCCTACCACTCAATCAGTCATCTTCCCTGTGATAATAACTGTACTCCCGGGTTTATCTATATCCTTGGACGCCTTGGGAAGAGATATAGCTGCCTCAGGCTATACTACAACATACATGGGTGTATACAAACTGCCATGGTTGGAGGTGGGAAAGCACATATGCTCACAGCGGATCGCCTGGCTCCACCCTGTCATCGTGCTATGGGTGGGGGCAGGTCCAGTCCATGAGGTGCCCTGAGCGGGGCCCTCAGCGGAGCAGCCACCGGGCCCACTGCGGAGCAGCAGCGGAACAGCATCAGGGCCCACTGTGGGGCAGCCGCGGGGCCCACTGCGGAGCAGCATCAGGGCCCACTGCGGGGCAGCCGCGGGGCCCACTGTGGATCAGCCGCGGGGCCCACTGTGGATCAGCCGCGGGGCCCACTGCGAAGCAGCCCCGGGGCCCACTGCGGAGCAGCCGCAGGGCCCTCAGCAGAGCAGCCGCGGGGCATGCGCCCCCATCAGGGCACCCTCTGTGACCCTTTTGGCTCTGTCCAGTTGCCTTGATGCCAGAGGCCCTTTCTTCTCCTCCCACCTCCTCCTGATCTCCAGCATTACCATTCCCCACCCCTTGGAGCTGGGCAATGGGTCTCCGAAGCTGAAGCTGCAAATGCCGAAATGAGGGCGTGGGCCAAGGGTGTGCTTGGAGCGGCAACCTCCTCCCTCTCCATCTTGTCTCCCTCCGACTGCACCGTGGCAGATCTCTGATCCCCTCCTCCAGAGGAGGTTTTGCTTAGTCTTTCCGAGGGTTTCAGTTCCCATTTCAGATCCTTCTCGAGTTCAGGATATCCACCTCTTTCCTTTCTGTCCTTCACATGTTGCTATATTCCTATGTCTGAGTGGCATTCCTCTGGGAGGTTCTCTCTCTGCTGCCTACCCGGTCGCCATGGGTTCATACAAGGTTCATATATGCAAGCAGTATGGAGACACTCTTGTT
>PVLD010010691.1:0-57258 GCA_004027595.1 Dinomys branickii | reverse complement strand
TAGGTGGTGATTGCGCAGGCCGCCGAGGCTCAAGGTGCTCACAGAGGGCGTTCAGGGTGGGAGCTGAAGCCCAGTAACTCAGTTCATGCTTCCTGCTTGATGTTGGAGTGAGAAGGGCGTGGGGCCGTGTGATCCACCTCTGCAGCTCTCTCTTGCTGTTGTGCTCCAGTTCCCGTTTGTTCCTTGGCTGGATCCCTGGGAGTTGCTGTGGCTCTGATGTGGGTGCCGATGCACCCCACCGCTCCCCACTGGCAGCCGCCCACACAGTGGAGAGGCAGGAGGCCACAGCCTGGAGGCAGGCATAGAGCTAGGTGTGGTGGGATGTGTACTGGCTGCTCTGGCTCCACCTTGCCTCCAGGTGCTGATTAGGAAGGTTGCTGCAGGGTGGGGACTCCGCTTCGGTGGCTGGTGCAACCTCTCATCCTCACACTGGATCTGACAACAGTTCCCAACCACCACTGCCTCCTTTCCTGGCTGCGCCCTCTCCTCTCCAGACCTGGACCAGCTCTTGGAACTCCGCTCTCCCCTGGCCAAGTCGGGAGGCTTCCATGAGCGTGGGTCTCCGAAGCTGAACCTGCAATTGCTGGAACGAGGGCTTGGGCCAAGAGTGTGTTTGAAGCAGTGGTTTCCTCTTTCTCCGTCTCTTCCTCCGACTGTGCCGCGGCGGCCCTCCGATCCTTTCCTCCAGGAGAGGTTTTGCTTGGTCTTTCCTAGGGCTTCAGTTCCCATTTCAGATCCTTCTTGGGTTCAGGGTACACGCCTCTCTCCTTTCTGTCTTCATATTGCTATATTCCATTGTCTGGGTGGTAATCCTCTGGGAGGTTCTCTCTCTGCTGCCTACCTGGTCGCCATCTTCCTGGAAGTCCCTAAAAAAAAAAAATTAATTAATAAAATGTGGACTGCTGCTGCGCAATGCCTGGGACTATAAAAAATACATATGAGGATTTTTTAATGATCATTTAGAAAAGACCAGTATAAAATTATACCTCTTTCATTCCATACAAGATTTCCATTCTTCCCTTCATTCTGTACAATTCTCCCTCCCCTTAAGAAATATTTTTACTAATGTGCTATATATGCGAGTGTATATACAGATCCACACATTTACGTGTGGATACACACATTTATGTACAAGTATGTTTATTAGAATTCACACTTAAATGTGTATCATTTGATACACAAACCTATGTGGAGATAAGTATGACAGATTATTCAAAAATTTTAAAAACATACTTACCTTGAATTTTATATACATTACACCGAGCATAACTTGGTCAACCTTTCCCCTTGATTTCCATAAGGTTAGAGGGTATTTAGCTGAAAGAAGCACATATTTTGTCCCTACTAGTTTCTTTCAACATGAGTGCTTTAATCCAGTTTGATCACCAAATTCAGTAAAAAAGAACTATTTCTAACGTGCTTCTAATACTCATACAGTGTACGTGGAAACTAGTGCTGGCATCGTTACCAGCTCCACTCCATTCTGCTGGTGGTCAGAATCTTGGGAGATCACCGTTTGTAGGGTGTCTTTTTTGCCTTTGAGTTAGGGAGGAGGCCAAGCAGGAGTTTCCTCTGCTGCAGGAGACTACTCTGAACACACACACACACACACATGTCCTAGGGACTGGGTGTCCCTTGGGGGACAGAAATGTGGGACTTGTGTTCCTGTTGCAAGTGCAGACTTTTACAGTGGGAGCGTCAGGCCCTCTGCTGCAGGGAGCACGGACGTTATCTCCATTGGTGCCCTCCAGATACAGAGCATATTTTTTATCACCCAGCTCACAAGAGAGGCTTCCCACCATGCCCTTCACTCTTTGCACCCCACTGCACCCACCAGGCATGTTGCATTTTGTTCCTTAGAGAGGAACTACCCGTGCAAGTCAGAGATAAAAGCTGGGCTCTCAACTCACCTTGAGTGATCCGCACTCCCCAGTGAAGCTTCTCAAAATGAGATTCCCTGCTCAGGTCCTGGAGCTGCTAACGTTCTGCCTTCCTGGCAAGGGCAGAGGGAGATTAGGATGGGAAACAAGGTGAAAGGTGAGCCCTGTTGCCCAGGTGTATTCAGAACACAGAGAGATATATGCGCTTGGCCTGCAGCACGGATATGGGAGGGTTGGGTCTGTGGGGATAAGGACAATTCCAGAGGAAACAAGAACCCTATTCCCTGATGATGACTTTACAAAGAAAAACAGAGATGATGCAGATGAACTCTCTGACTTCACTTGTGGCTGCTAATCTAGGGGCTCATTCTTACAATTCAGTGTTTCTTTACACAAATCAAAATGATGAAAACAATTTAGCCTGATATATATGAAAACGGAAGAACTATGAAAATGGCTCGGGATGTTGGTACATGATCTCACACTTCCCCTTCATCATTTCAGGATCCATGGGAGATATTGTGATGACTCAGACCTCTCTCTGTCTGCCTGTCTCTCACCCCTGGAGAGCTGGCGTCCATCTCTTGCAGGTCCAATCAGAGCCTCATAAGCAGTGATGGAAACACCTATTTGTGTGAGATTTTTGCACAAGTCAGGCCAGGCTATTCCGCATGTGATTTATGAGGTTTCCAAAAAGAACTCTTGGGTCCCAGACAGGTTCAGTGGCAGTGGGTCGGGGACAGAATTCACACTCCAAATCAGCAGGGTGGAGGCTGAGGACACTGAAGGTTATTACTGCCTGCAAACTATGTAACTTCCTCCACAGTGATACAGGCCTGAACCAAAACCTCCCTGCCTGGGGAGGCCCAGCTGCCCTCTTGTGCTGCTGTGAAGCACAGCAGAGTCTCTGAGTCCCACGAGAGGAAGAGATTGAAGAACTCAGAACAAGTTCAACCTGAGTCTTTTACCCAGCAGCAAGAGTGAGGACAACAGAGACGCAGACAAGCACCTGTGCTCGGGTGAGGCTGCTGACACAGAGAGAGAAGGCTGCGGCTGACTTCATTTGTTTTATTTTAAAGAGAAAAAAATCTGACAAAACAACAATGAAGACAACAAAAACAATACACGACCTCAGAACAAAATGATAAGAATTAACAGTGGTTGCTGCACTGCATACTGTTGGCTTCAGCGAAGTTGCTCAGTCCACCAGACGGAAGAATGCAAGACTGGTCAAACAAATACAATAACAAGTAAAACAAAACAAAACAAAAAAATGGAAACGATGCAGAGCTTCAGCATACAAGATGGTAGTAATTCAGCAATGGCTCTTATATTGCCTATTGTTGACTTCAAATCGGTCCTTCTGATTACCAGACACAAGCGTGCAAACTTGGTCAAGAAAAAGAATTTAAGCCTTAACTGTTCATTCAGTAAGCCACAGACATTAGCAATACACACCTTTCCCAGCTATCTTTGTATATACATATGAATTTCTGTTTCATTTTAAAAAGAAAAGATAAAAACAAAATAATAAAAATAAACGGAGAAACTAAATAGCATACAAACAATAAAAAAGATACAGAATTTCAAAACAAGGTGATAGGAAATTAACCATAGTTGTTATATTACATAATGTTATCTTCACAATGGTGGCACAGATAAGCAGATATAGGCATGTAAGATTGGTCAAACAATCACATATTAACTGTTCCTTTTAATAAAACAACAGAAATTAGTAGCATAATTATCTTAGCTCTCTCTCTTGTGTGTGTATATATATATATGTATATATATGTATGTATGCATATATATACATATTTTTCTCTTCTTTCTTTTTCCTGCCCCCCTCCTTCATCCCAGTTACTGCTTCCTATCTGAGCAGTGGCTTTCCCTATCACATCTATTATACCCTTCAGATGTTATGTACTCTTTCAGGTTCTTATAGAAGGGAGGCAGTAGGATGTTTATACCTGTGAGTCTGATTTATTTCACTTATGCGTATGGTCTCTAGTTGCATCCACCTATAAAAGCTTCTAGTTTATTTTTCTTTATGTCTCATTAATACTACATTGTATAAAAATACATCCTTTCTATCCATTCCTCAACTGATGGACATTTGGGTTATTTCCAAAGTTCAACTATGACAAATTGTGCTACTATAAACATGAGTGCACATATGTCACTGGGGTATGATGTTTTCAGTTCTTCTGGAAAAATACCAAGAAAGAGAATAGCTGGGTTGAATGGGACCTCTAATCCTAGTTTACTGAAGAATTTTCAGACTGATATCCACAGTGGTTACACCAGTCTACATTCCCACCAACAGTGGAAAGGAGTTCCTCTTTTCCCACAGCCCCACCAGCATCTGTTATGGGTTGATTTCTTGATGATAGCCATTCTTTCTGGGGTGAGAAAGAATTTCATTTTGTTTTAATTTGCATTTTTCAAATGACTAATGATGTTGAACCATTTTTCATGTATTTCTTTGCGATTTGTATTTCTTTATCAGAGAAGTGTGAATTCATCTCAGATGCCCATTTTTGTATAGGGTCTTTGAATTTGGAGGGACTGATTTTTAAAAATTCTTTATATGTTCTAGACCGAAGTCATTGGTCTGAGGGACAATTGACTAAAATATTTTCCCAGTTCTTGGGTTTTCTTTTTACCCTGTTGATGATTTCTTTTGATGTGCAAAAACTTTTCATTAAAATGAGATCCCATTTCTTGATTCTTTGAAATAGTTCCCATGTAGTTTGGTTTTAGTTCAGGAACTCTCTGCCTACCTCTGTGTTTTCAAGATTTCCAACTACTTCCTTTTCAAGTAGATCTAGTATTTCCATTTTAATATTTAGATCTTCAAGGCATTTTGACTTGAGTTTGGTGCATGGTGATAGGCATAGGTCTTGTTTCAGTCTTCTGCTTGTGGAAAGCCAGTTTATCAAGTACCATTTACTAAAGAGGCTATCTTTCTTCCAGTCAACATGTTTGGCCCCTTTGTCAAAGATAAGGTGGCTGAGTGTGTCTGTGATTGTGTCTTCATCTTCTGATCTGTTCCACTGATTTTGAGGTCTGTTTGTTTTGCCATTATCTTGCTGATTTTATTAGAGTAGCTTCGTGATATAATTTCAAGTCAGGGATTCTGATACTTCCTGCCTTGCCTTTGCTGTCCTGGATTTTTGTTTTTGCTATTCTGGGTCTCTTCTTGCTCCAGATGAATTTCAGAAATGTTTTCTCTAGATCTGTGAGGTACACAAATGGTATTTTTATTGGAATTGCATTGAATCAGTATAACAGTTCTAGGAGTTTTGGCATTTTCAGAATATGGCTTCTTCCTATCCATGAGCAAGGATAGGAATATCTCTCCATTTTTTGAAATCCTCTTTCATCTCTTTTTTCAGAGTATTCAAATTATCACTGTACAGATCTTTTACTTCTTTTGTTAGATTGATTTCTTACTATTTCAACTTTTTTGATGCTATTGTGAAAGGTATGATTTCCCTTATTTCTCTCTCAGTGAATTTGTTGTTTGTATACAGAAATGCTATTGATTTTTGAGTGTTGACTTTTTATCGAGCTATGCTACAGAATTTGTTGATTAACTCTAGCAGTCTTTTGGTGACGTTTTTGGGGTCTTCCATGTAGAGTATCATGTCATCTATGAATAATGATACTTGCACTTCTTCCTTTCCATTCCTTATTCTTTTTCTTTCACTCTCTTGTCTAATTGTTCTGGCTAATGTTTCCAGAACTATGATGAATAGGAGTGGTGACAGTGAATATCTTGTCTTGTTCCTGATTTTAAAGTGAAAGCTTTCAGTTTCTGTCCATTTAGTATGATGTTCCCTGATTGTTTGTCATAGATGGGTTTGATCAGATTGAGGTAAAGACCATTTATTCCTATTTTCTGTAGGGTTTTTATCATGAGTGAGTTTGGACTTTATCAAAAGTTTTTTCTGCATCTATTGGGATGATCATGTGATTCTTGTCTTTAGCTCTGTTGATATGGTGTATTACATTTATTGATTTGCATAGATTGAATCATCATGCATTCCTGGAATAAATCTCACTTAGTGCCTTATTTTCTTGATAATTTGCTACATTCTATTAGCTAGTATTTAGAATTTTTGTATCTATGTTCATTAGAGAGATTCACCGATAGTTATCTTTTATGGTTATTTGTTTATCTCATTTTGATGTCTTGATAATACTTGCCTCCAGGAATGAGTTTGGAAGAATTCCTTCCCTTTCTATTTCTGTAAAGACTTTGAGAAGAACTGATATTTAAATCTTCTCTAAATTTCCTGTAGAATTCAGCTGTGAATCTATCAGGACCTGGGCTTGCTTTTGTTGGTAATTTAGTATTACATTTTCACTTTCATTGGCTGATATTGGGTTATTCAGGGTTTTTACATCTTCTTCATTCAGCTTTGATAATTCTTGTGTATCTAGGAATCTGTCCATTTCTTCTGTGTTTTCCATCCAATGAGAGTAAAGAGTTTCATAGGAGGTATTGATGATTTCTGAATTTTCACAGGATCTGTAGTAATATCATGCCTTTCATTCCTTGTTACATGGATTTAGTTTTTCTTTCCATTTTTGATAAAGTTGGCTAGGGGGTTATCAATTTTATTTAGTTCTGCAAAGAACCAACTCCTTCATTCAGTAATTCTTTGTACTGTTTTCTTAGTTTCAATTGTGTTAATTTCTGCTATGATCTTTGTAATTTCCTCCCTTCTTTGGGCTCTGGGTTTGAGTTGCTCTTCTTTTTCTAGAAGTTTGAGGTATAACATAAGCTTGTTTATTTGTGTTCATTCTGTTTTCCCGATGAGGGACTCCACTGCTATAAATTTCCCTCTGAGGACTGCTTGCATTGAGTCCCACAGGTTCCAGTACTTTGTGTCTACATTTTCATTTGACTGTAAATATCACTGAATTTCTTCTTTCATTTCTTCTGTAACCATCTGGTTATTCAGGAGGAAGTTATTTAATTTCGATGTGTTTATGCAATTTTTGTGATTTATCATTAATTTCCAGTTTCATTGCTCTATAGTCCAATAATATGCATGGGGTAATTGCAATTCCTTTGCATTTACTTAGGCATGTTGCATATGCTAGTATGTGGTCTATTTTAGAAAATGTCCCACATGCAACTGAGAAGAATATGTATTCTATTGTTATTGCGTGGAATGCTCTATAAAAGTCTACTAAGTCCATTTGGTCACAACTTTGGTTGAGTTCTATCATTTCTTTGCTGACTTTGGTCTAGTTGATCTATTTCTTTGTGACAATGGGGTGTGAAAATCCCCTGTTACAGTTGTGTTATTGCTTATTTGATTTTTGAGGTCTGTTAAAATTTGCCATATATAGTTGGGTGCTCCTACATTAGGTCAATATATATTTATGATTGTTATCACTTTCTCTGGAAGTTTTCCCAAAACACAAATGTAGTGACCTTCTTTATCTCTTTTGATCACTCTTGTTTGAAGTCCATGTTGTCTGCAAACAGAATAGTTACTCTTGCTTTTTTCTGGGTTCCTGTCTCATGGAGTATTGTTTTCCATCCTCTGACTTTCAGTCTATGAATTCCCTTTTGAGTTAAATGCATTTCTTGTATACAGCATAATGTTGGATTTTGTTTCTTGATCCACTCTTCCATTCTGTTTCTTTTGATAGGTTAATTGAGCCAATTTACATCAATGGTTATTACTGACATGTATTGACTTATGCTTGTCGTGTTATTTTCCAACTGTTGGTTCTGTAATTTCCCCCTTGTTTAAGTGCTTACCTTGCTTGGTAGTTCTCTCCTACTATTGTCTTGAGATTGCGCTCATTTTTATCTCTTTGTAGAATAGCTTTGAGTATACTTTGTAGGATTGGTTTAGTGCTCATGAATTTTTTCAGTTGTTCTTTCTCATGGAAGTATCATATTTCTGCATCAATTTTGAAAGATAGCTTTGCAGAGTACCGAATTCTGTGTTGGAAGTTCTTTGTCCTTCAGGACTTGAAATACTTCTCTCCAAATTCTTTTTTTTTTCTTTTTCTTTTTTTTTTTTTTTTTTTTTTTTTTTTTGCTCTTTTTGAGACAGGGTCTCACTTCCTCTTACCTCAGCCTCTGAAGTGCTGGGATTACAGGTGTGTGCCACCATGCCCAGCTCCAAGCTCTTCTTAACTTGATGGTCTGTGTTGAGAAGTCTGCCATGATCCTGATGGACTTTCCTTCATAGGTGTTCTCTTTTCTCTAACAGATTTTAATATCCAGTTCTTTTGCTCCATTTCTGGGATCTTGATTATTGTGTGCCTGGCTATTTTGGTTCTGGCTAATTGGGGTTCTATATGCCTCACTTATGCATATAAAATAGTTTGTGTGTGTGTGTGTGTGTGTGTGTGTGTGTGTGTGTTTCTTATATAAGTTTCATTGTATATAAGTTTCTTTTCCGATGCTTGGGAAATTTTCTGCTGTTAATACTACAAATAATCTTCTTATTTCATTTATGTTGTCTCTTGCTCTTCTGTTGATACCTATCAGCCTTATATTGTTTTACTTTGCCTCATCTTGCAGCTGTTGAATTGTTATTTGCCATTCTTGTGTTATTTTTAAGACAACTTTTCTGTCACAATCACTAGCTGCAATGCTGTCTTAAAGGTCTGAGAGTCTATCTTCTGTTTCACTCAAGGGGTTCTTCCAGCTTTCAGTGGAATTTTTAATTTCCAGAATGTCTCTTTGAATCTCTTCCATGCATTCTTTCCATGCATTCCATGCATTCCATGCATTCTAATTCTTTCCTATACTATTCATTCAAGGTTTCCATCATTTTTCTGTGCTCCTCTATTTTTCATCTATGTCTTCTGAAATGCTCAGCAAATCTTTCATTATAGTTCACATTTCCTTTTTTATCTGGGCAATTATTTCTGATCTGCTTTTCTCTATAGCCTCATGTAATTGTTTCTTTACTTCACTTGCTATCATTTCAGAGATTTCAGGTGTGTGACTTCCATGTTCTCCCATGTTAATATATGCTGGACACGGTCTGGGTGGGGTGTTTGGATGAGACTGAATTTTGCTTCTTCTTTTTCTCATTTTCAAATCTCCCTAGGTTTCCCTCAATTCAGGTTCATCTGGAGGTAGTGACTAGGGGCGGAGTGAGAGGACCCGGACACCCAGACAGCTTCATCCAGGGTTCCTAAGTCCAAGACCCCATCTGCAAAGGCAACAGGGAACAGGGCCAGAGGATCCAGGCTCCCAGGCAGCTCACCAAGTGTTCCCAAGTCCAAGGCCCTACCATGGTAAAATGTTCATTTTAGCTCATTGAGTCTCGTGTTGGATTTTGTCCCACACAACAATAAAGTAATGAATTTCTCATTTCAAGGCCATGAATTTGTAAATTATTATAAAAGAATGAAAAATTAATACAAATATCTTGGCTATATTTTCCTATAGCAAAGGCTCCAAGAGATGTGAAACCCCCTTTATCTTCTGCTAGAGTCTGTAAAATCTCTCATGCGGAGAGCAGGGTACATCTCTCAGGTGACCAGAAGAAGTGTTCAAGCCCTGGGCTGTGTGGGGAACAAGCAGCTGGTGAGACCCTGGGGGGAAGTTTATGTTCGAGGCTGAATCACTGTGGGAGGGGAGTTATAATACTGCTGACAGTAATAATTAGCCACATCCTCAGGCTGCACCCTGCTGATGGTGAGAGTGAAATCTGTCCCAGACCCACTGCCGCTGAACCTGTCTGGGACCCCAGATGCCCGGGTGGAGGCCCAGTACATGAGCAATTTGGGAGACTGTCCTGGTTTCTGCTGGTACCAGGCTAAAAAGTTCAAACTTCCAGACTGAAGGATCTGGCTGGCCTTGCATCTGATGGTGGCGCTCTCTCCAGCAGACACAGCCACAGAGCCTGGAGACTGGATCAGCACAATGTCACCACAGATACCTGAAATCAGTAATAAATAGTGATTGTACATACACACATAAACATACACTTTATCTTATAAATATTGAAATAAATCCTTTAAGATATTGATAGCAATGCTGTTATAAATTAGTATATATTTGGGTCATATTACTTTTCACTGCATTTTAAAATTATAAATTTAACTCTACAATAATACTACTATAAGTGATTTTCGAACTGTTCAGCTTCTCACCAGACACCCAGAGCAACAGGCACATGAAGACCTGGGTCTCAGACATCATCTTGCTACCCCTGATTCCCAGATGGAGCTCAGACCTCCTTGCAAAGGCCTGGTTTATAAAGTCTGAGAAGTTGGGCTGGGCTTGGAGGAACCTATGAAAATTCATCAGCAAATAAGGAAACAAATTGCCCAGTTCGTGAGTTATGAAAGTAACTCATTAAATCAAGAGCCAAAATACTGGCATGGATAGTGTACTTAGGTGAAATCAAACACACAGTAGTGAATTCAGAAGTTCAGAGATCTTTTTCTTTGTCTTTTTGAGACAGGGTCTTGTGCAGTTCAGGCTGGCCTTGAGCTCACTCTGTAATCCAGGCTGGTCTTGAATTTGCAACGATGCTCCTGCCTCAGCTTCCCAAGTACTAGGATTACAGGCTTGAGTCACCATGCCTGAAATCTGAGATCATTTTAGCAGTTCTAAAATTACAATCCACTACATGGTCTAAGTAAGGATTTTAGTCTAAAAAAAACCATTCAAATGGATTGTATATTACAAGAGTAGTAGGCTAGCTACCTCATAGCAACACAGTGATAAAGTAAAATGTGCCAGGAAAAAACAAGGATATAAAGAAAAACAAAGGACAGAGGGAGAAATAGAGGAAAAAATTATGGAAAGGCAAAATCGAAACAACTTCTAAACAAATTTATATTTTCTATGACCAAAAAAATGTCTGTTTACCAAAGCCACATTTATCCTAAAGCTGAACACAGGACATAGTTCAGCTGGTTTCTCCCTGAAGGAGGACACTAGCATCTTAATTCCCCAAGAAATTTCAAAACTAATTTCTCAAGGGTAAGAGAGCCACAAACTCACATTCAGGGCATTCCAAAGCAAAGAGATACTTTCACTGTGAATTTAAAAAAAAACAGAAATGAAACAGCAAAGAGTTCATTCTCAGTATCAGATTGGCAATCATGAAAACAGTCTTAGAAAGAAAATTGATAAATGTATTCTAATTTAGAATAAATATATGTTTTATTTATTTGATCTATCAAATTAATAGGTATATTCAATAACAGATATAGTCAAAGCATAAGAATCTAAAAAATTAAAACAAGATTAATCAACTTCATATAACTGATATCTCAGTGTATTTCATACCTAATATAAATATTTTAAGTAATCTTGAAGTTTTAACAGCAGGCCAGAAATATTTTGACCATCAAATACGTTTTCATTTTTCCACTTAAACAATTTGATCTCACCCTACATTTTCCTTAAATAATTTTGCATTTGTATATAAAAAATACTATTAAATTCCTGCAATCCAATTCAAAAATTGCACAAACCAATTAGGATACCGTAATATGAGAGAGAGAATTTTTATGTGGATTAAGGAAGTTCCTAATTTCCATGGGTAAGAAAACAAAGAACGTGTGAAACAGTCTGCATTCACTCCTAGCAACTTGTCATGTCTTCCACCTCTTTGTTTACATTCATAATGTGGCTTTGTGTCTGCCTGCAGGAAATCAAATTTCAATTATTAGTGCTTGTTCAAGGTAAGTAAATGGAGAAAAGGGTCTTAAATATCTAGGATAATCCGATATGCAAACATATCTCCCTCTCTCGAGGTGAGGCAGATTTTGCCACCTGCCAAATGCCTCTGACTTGAGTGCTCTTATGCAGTCAAAGCACTAGACCTTAGAAAGGACTCTATCTAGAGTTTGTTCCAACCATTCCCAGTATTTAGAGAACATATAGACACAGAAGAAAAAAACAACCATGATCTTTTATCTGTAATAAAAAAAAACAATATTTAGTTCCTCGTTTTCCCACAAACCACAGTATGTTGGTGGCCACAATATACGGCGGGTGTGTGAGACTCCTTGGGCTATCATAAAAACACTACAAACTGATTGACTGAAAACAACGCATCCTTATCCTCTCACAGCATGAGATGCAAGTAGTCAAGAAAGTTCCTCAGCACCTCTGACCCAGCACAATTTCCACAGAGACCATCTTGGAAGGAGGCCAAGGAGGATGTCAGGCATAGGTCCAAATTACCCGGAGACATGAAAAGGCTTGGCTCATTCTGGAATATCTATGTATGGCATCTTCTTTTACGCTGTGGACAAATGATGGTGGTGCCCCAATATCCATACTAAGAAAAAATTGGGAAGGAGATTTAGATGTTGATTCAGAAAAACAAGAACATAGAATTGTCCCTTGCTAATTCTATGCAATATCAAAGGAGTTCTTGTCTTAAGAAATGATTGGATCAATCTTATACGTACAGAGAAGATAAACATAACCATGCACTAGTTTAAAATGTAGTTAGCCAAAAATTCATATTTACTATGTAAATTATAACTCTCTGTAAACAAAAAAGACTTTTCCACATCACAGTTCTTGAGACTTGAGCACCCTTATGGAGTCCACTCAGTAGGTCTGGGGGAAAAATTCAGTCTAACACTGGTTCCTACCATTCTTATAGCTCCCTTGGTGATAGAAGGTGCCAGAAGAGCTCAACTCACTCCACTCAGTCATGTGAAAGAGAGAAAATTCTGATAATCTGCACTTGTGAAGTTGTTTGCTTCTCTCATTAGCAGGGAGGGAGCTAAGCAAGATGTCTTTCATACTCCCAGAAATCAATCCAGACAAACACATGTATATATAAGGATCTCTTAGGCAGGAAGGTCACATGCACTGTGGCCCCTACACAGCTCCAGATTTTCAGATTGGGGTCTTGCTAACCCCTGCTGCAGACAGCATGTAGTTTTACTCTTGGTTTTCCACCTAATACAGAAGGTATTTTACCTTACTTGGCTCATATAAGAGGCCTATAATCCTGGCCTTGACTCCTCCCATGTCACTAAACCAGGGAATTTCTACAGTGTGCCCTATGGAAAATCTTTCCTTACAAATGTCAGATCTAAAAGCTCAGGAGGAAGCAGCTGGTGCAGCGAGGCTCACTGACCCATGGCCTGGGGAGGTTTGTGTACAAAGCTGTAGCCCCATGGGAGGTATGAAATAATATTGCAGACAGTAATAATTGTCCTTGGAGGTTGTTTATGGTGAGAGTGAAATCTGACCCAGACCCACTGCCACTGAACCGGTCTGGAACCCCAGATGCCTTGGTGGAGGTCCAGGAGATGAGCGGCCTGGGAGCCTCTTCTGGTTTCTGCTGGAACCAGCCTGAGTAGTTCCTACTGTCGTTGCTCCAGAAAAGACTCTGACTGGACTTGCAGTGGATGGTAACCGTGTCTCCTACAGCTGCAGTCAGAGACCCTAGGGACTGGGTCACCATCATATCTCCACATGACCCTGCAACCAGAAATAGAGAAGGATCCACCTACACCCTAAACACACATACACATATGTGCACACACACATGCACACACAAGCAAATGCAAAAAAAGTATCATACACACATTGCAATCACTTATCTAAAATTGATTTTAAAATGTTATTAGAAGTCAGCACATAATTTGGTCCATGTTGGGAATAGCTTTATCCTAGGACATCTTAAAAGAACTTTTCAACTACACAGATATTACTCTAAATAGATTTCAATATTGAATTTCTCACCCAAGACCCTCAGTAACAGAGTTATGAGAACCCAGGTCTGGGAAACCATATTGCTGAACCTGCTGCCTGATGCAGTTTAGTTCTCACTGCAAAGCTCTTGACTATAAAATCTGGGCAAGTGGGCTGGCCTCTAGGGGCCCATGCAAATCAGTGAGCAAAAGGGAAGGAAATTGTGCAGTTAACTGTAAAAGTAGGTGACATGTATCAGGAGGCAAGAAATACCATCACATAGAGTGTAGTTCCTTGAGTAGAAAATATACTGGAGTCAACACACTAGCTCTAAGGTCACCTTAGAAACTCTAGCACTGAAGATCAGTGAATATAGTGAAGAAGAGTATCTATTCTGAGTCAACATATAGTTTGACATGGATGCTGTATCTAAAAAAGGATGGTCTAGTTTCCTCAGATTAATAATCCTGGTGAAATGACAAAACATAAAGAAAAAAGATGAAGAATTTAAAGAGAGAGAAAGAGAGATGAAGGGAAAGAAAGAAGAAGGAAGGAAGGAAGGAAGGAAGGAAGGAAGGAAGGAAGGAAGGAAGGAAGGAAGGAAAGAAAGAAAGAAAGAAAGAAAGAAAAGGAGCAGAAGGGAGGGAAGGAAGGAAGGGTGGAATGACCCCTGAGGGGAAAAGAAGAGAATCATCTTGAAAATAATGTAAAATAACTTTGAACCTAAAGCTGTGTACTCAGAAAAATGAAATTTCAGTAAGTAATACAGAATTCCTTCCAGACATACAAAAGCTGAAAGAACATATCATCATTACTCTCACAAAAGCAGAAATGCTCCTAAGGTCTCCAAAAGAAGAAAAATGACAGAGATGAAGATTTGACAGACACCAAGAATGATAACCAAAGAAAAATGTATAGTTTCTTTGTTATATAAATCTTTTAATGGTTGGTTGACTTGGTCATACAAATTGTAACAATGTATAATGGGATAGATAACATATACTAGTGAAATATATGAAGACAGCAAAACTTAAAGATGATCACCTGGAGAATCATGCTGAAAAGATACTCATGGGGATATTTTAGATAAGAGAAGACAGATGGTAGCTTAGATATCCTCTCGCAACCCTCTGAGAAGGTCGCTGTCTTTTCTTGCTACCTTGTATCTCCTCTGCCCAGGTGGTACTAACTCTCTCCTATCCGCCAGGGTCATCAGGGAAGGACTAAGAAAGTAAGAGTGTGATTAATAGGCTAGAGCATGAAAGACTTTGTTGATCTTTTTTCTTACTTTTAAGTTTGTATTTTTATTTGTTATGTTTATTAGTACATGCTGCCGTACTTAGTTATATGCACTGTGGGGAGTTAGCACATGGACATAACACATCTTAATTGTTTTAACTTCTGTTGCCCTCCCTTCCCTCCACTTCCCTCTAATTCTAGTTTCCCTACAATTTGCAGAGGATCTCTCTGCTTATTCTATATTATCCGTCTTATATTTCTCCTTTATTTCTATTTTGAATTTCACATAAAAGAGAAATGATGGGATATGTATGACTGTGAGTCTGATTTCTATCACCTAGCATAATGGTTCAAGGTGCGTTCATTTTCCTACGGGTGACTCAGTAATTTTATGATGCAGTAGTAATCCACTGTGTATAAATACCACATTTTTTATGTATTCAACTATTGCTAGACATATGGGCTCCTGCCAAAATTTAGTGCTATGAGTCGTGCTGCTATGAGCATGGGTATGCATGTATCACTTTGGGAAGACAAATGGAAAAGGAAGAGCAGGGTCAAGCCGAATTTCTATTTTTAGTCATTCGCAGAATCTCTATCATATAGAGTTCCATAGTAGTTGTATTAGTTTTACCTTTCCACCACCAAAGCAGAAGAGTTCATTTCTCCCACAGCCTCACCAACATTTGGTATTATTTGATTTCTTAATGACAGCCATTTCTTTGGAATAAGGTGGAAATACAGTGTTGTTTTAGTTTGCATTTGCTCAGGGCCAGTGATATTGAAATTTTCTTCATATATATTTGACCATTTGCTCCTTTTCTGTGAACTGTCTGTTCATTTCAATTGCCTATTTTTGATTGGGTCTTTTATTTGGAAGGTCTATTTTTTAATAGTTCTTTATATATTTTCAAAAGTATTAGTCTTCTATTTGTGGAGTATGTGGCAAAGATTTTTTTTTCCACTCGGTAGGTTATCCATTCCTTCTTTTGGTTGTTTCCCTAACTGTGCAGAAGTGTTTTAATTTGACATAGTTTCATTTATTATTTCTGGATGTTATTTCTGGTACAACTGGGGTTCTGTTTTAAAAAGTATCTATGCCTATGTCTTCAAAATTTTCATCTATATGTTTCAGCAGATGAAGTGCTTCTGTTCTAATGCCCAGGCTTTTGATCCATTTTTATTTTACTTTACTGCTTGATGAGAAATACGGGTTTACATTCAAACTTCTCATATGTGTAACTGGGGAGGAGAACATTCTTTAGTTACTCTTTTAATATATTGCCTTAGGCCCAACCAAGCCATGACTGGTGGGTCCTGGAGGAAGTCTAGCAAAAGCATTGTAAGGCCAGGGTCTACACTAAATGCTTTGCTGTGATATGCCTGGAAGGAATGGTAACATGATGGATGGCTAACTAGTCAAATCTTATTTATGTGATAATTGAGTTGTATTGTCCTTGCTAAAATAGTTAATACCTCATGTTTGCCCAGCTGCCTCTTTTGTTCTTTCTCAATAAAGGTTACTGAAAATGGTGTTTGAGGCTGCAGTCCAAGAGGCTATAAAGCCCCTGCTCCCAGAAATTTGTCTCTCTTGTATTTCTTTTTCCGCTTACATTTCTGTTCATCTGCGGGTACTTCATTCTCAGGACCTGATCATCCTGGACAGAAATGGATTATATACCAGCCTATAACCAGTTTTCCCAATGCCATTTGTTAAGGAGGCTGTCTTTGCACCTGCAAATGCTTTAGTGCCTTTCTGAATGATCAGGTGAATGGATGTGTCAAGAGTTGTTTCTGTATCCTATATTTGTTTCCCTTGATCCATGTGTTTTTGTAGTCAGTACCATGCTATTTTTTGCCCTGTAGCTTTGTAATATATCTTGAAGTCTGGGATTGTGATGCCTCCTTCTTTGCTCTGGTTTCCTAGGATTGCAATCACTATTCTGGGTCTGTTCTGGTTCCATATAAATTTTAGTATTGTTTTTCCTAGTTTTGTGAGGAGTGCTGTTGTTATTTTGATTGGTATGGCATTAAATCTATCTATCTGTTTTGGTAGTGTCACAATATTGACAATATTAATTCTGACTGTCCAGGAAAAGGAAACAACTTATTGTCTGATGTTGCAACATTCTTCTCTATCTTGTTTTTCAGACTACTGTACTTTTCACTTCCTCGGTTGGGTTGATTCCCAAGCATTTAATTTTTCTTGAAGCCATTCCAAATGTTACTATTTCCTAATTTCTTTTCAGTGGGTTCATTATTGCAGTAAAGAATTTTTGCTTCCTGATTGCTATGTTTAGTATAATTTGCTCTGGAGGGAGCCATGCACCACCTAGTGAGAACCCACAAGCAGTAGAATGAAGAGGTTCACAGAGTAAATAGCTGAGGTTCTTTGCCAACACCCAGCAAAATTAACTCGCCAAGCAATGAGTGGTTCATCTTGAAAGCCATCAGTGAGGTCTTTGGGTGACTGTAACTCTGATACACAACATGGCTACAGTCCCAAGAGAAATCCTGAGCCAGATCCAAACATTCTCAATGAACTGGAACTCATTCCAACGTTCTTCAATCGTAGAAACAGTGTGAGAGTAGAAAATTTTGCTTTCAGCTGCTACATTTGTGGCTAATATTTTTACACAAAAATACGAAAAAAATGAATAGACGTAGTAAGATAAAGTAAAACATGGGCATGCATATCGATGTCTTTGGCTTTATAAAACTACAACATTTTACAAAGTGAAAATCTACATTGAGGTGAAATATATAACAAGAAAACCATAAAAGTCAGGGAGAAAGCAATGACAGTATTCAAAAGCCTTAGAGTTGCCAATAAAGGAATAAAAATACTAATATATTTGTTTTTTTGCCAGAATAAAGAGAATGATTTTACTTTCTTTTTGTTTTGTTAGAGGGATATTCTTAAAGAATAGAATTACTAACACAAAATTAAAATATACTGAATTACAACTTCCAGTCCCATCCTTCTCTGAGGCACCTGCAGGGGCCACGCGCTCCCAACGCTCCAAATGTAACATGGTGAACTTCCTCCATTTGGGGCCCTCGAGTGACTGTACACAACAGAGCACACTCCTGGCTCTCGCAGTGAATAAGTTTGTGAGGAAGAGTGCTTGCAAAAAACTTATGAGTCCTGGTCCATGAGCTTTGAGCCAGTCATATAGTGCAAGCCATTCTGTAAAATATAAATACATGAAGGAAAACTGAAATGAGGGTAGTGAGGCATGACTGTGTTTTGCTGCTTTACCACATGAAGATAAAATTGAATATATACTTAAAGTGAGACATTTTTAAAGGTTTTTTTATGCTCTAATTTGTTTCCCAGCTCACTCCGCAATCTTGCAAGCATTATGTAGGAAAGTGGAGAGCAGGAAACCACATCCCTGAGAAACTGAAGAGTCTGGATGCTTGTATCCATGACTTCCTGTGTTTCCATGATCACACTAGCATTCTGAGGTTCCAAAGAAGACTTCTCATCTCACTGACTTACAGACTGACTCTGTGGCTGCACATCCAGGCATCAGTAATTCTCAGACTTCTCCACAGGATTCCAAACACAGCAGTCAAGGACAGCAGTCAGAGATGGAGCCCTGGAAGCATGAATGAGTTTCCAGATGCAATGAGAAATTTTTGAAGAGTTAGGGTAAGAGAGTAATTTACTTTTAATTTGATTGTTCCTTTTTAAGGATTACTCTGGTTACTGAGTGAAAGGAAGTGTGCATTAAATATCTATTTATAAATTTGCTTCCCATGTGACTGGATCTAATTAACAGTGGTAAGTGATTCATGTATGCTATTTTGTTTATCCCTCACAGCTATTTTTTCAGAGCTATGAGCATTCCCACATTTCAAGTGGGAAATGAAAAATTTAAACTCACACAAGATTCACAGGATGCAGTTCAAGATTTTAGTCCTGTCTCTGAACAAAACTCCCATCCCACATGACTCTTCTGTCTGGCAGAATGCATACTGGCCAGAAGAGGCCACTGTTCAGCTACAGGATGATTAGTTTTCTGGCTGCAAGGGGAAACATCAGCCTGTGGGCTGGCACTAGCCGGACTCCACTAAGCTCTGAAATAGCATCATGGTGTTTGGGAGCACACAAGCCTAAGGTGAGTCCAGGACCCTGATGGCATCCCCATGGCTAACTACTAAGAGGCCACCGACCCGGGCAATGTGAAGCGTGCACTTGAGCCACAGGCCAGACAGCCTCCGTCTGTGTCTGCCCATGCATAGTCACATTTGTATGAGAAAGAGGGAGTTGGGTGACTGGGATGTAGCTCCATATAACTCACATATTATGCTCATTTGATTGAATTCCAAGAAGCTCAGAGCTAGATTTTATGCTCATTGTTTTTTCTGTTCAAGGAAGGTTTACATGGCCAAATTTGCATGCGGTGCAAGCCTCCTTTTGAGGTAACAGTTTCTATGTTTGGCAAAGGCACAGCTATGTGCCCACAACCACACTCAAGTTATGAGACAAAGGCAGCACCCTTGAGAGTTCCCAGGGGCCCTATGCAGGCAAACCCCACTCAGCGCAAACTGACCTCAGTCACACTGCTGCCTATTCCTCATGTATATCCTCTGTTGTTTCAGATGCCCAGTATGCGTGTTTCCTTCAGTAGGGAACATAAGAAGATTCTATGGTATATAAAGCACTATATACAATCTTTCCTATTGTGTCCCATGTAAGGACACAATTCCTACTTAAAGTGGCTGTGTAATTGCAATTACTTAATATATTGTTCCCCCAAAGAATCAAAATCTCCCCTGCCCAAACACTGAATTTGGTTGATGAAGGGGAGATGAGGAGACTGGAAGGAAGACTCAATTAAACACAGAATTATACTCATCATTAATGTGGAGTTAGAAGAACTTCAGACGAAGTTGTGACGCTGGAACAAGTGTCAAAGAGACGATGGTGCTGGCTCTGAATTCAAAGGAAAGGGGCTACTGGTCAAAGAACGCAGGAGACCTCAAGCAGCAAGAAAGGCAAGGGAAAGATTCACTCCTGGAGGCTCCAAGTGGAGTGCAGCTTGACAGCATCTGAATTTTAACCCATTGAGTCTGAACTAAAATGATGAAATTTCTTTTTTCTAAATGAATTTTATTGGTAATTTTTGACCTACATAATAATCACATTGATCATAGAGAAATTGTGCCTGTATATAACATATCATAATTCTCTTTTACCCATTCCCCTCCTGTTAATCCTTCCCCTCTCCTATTACAGAACTTTGTTTCTGTTTTCTTTCCACTCTTTCTTAGAGTTTACCCCTATTCTCTTCTTTCCCATCCCCAAACCCCCTCCCTTGTCCACCTGCCCATTTGAACATTTTCTTCCTACTCCCCAACTTCTACCCTCCAGTTTGCTCTTATTTAGACTTTGAGTTTCTCACACAAGAGAAACAATGGGACAGGTGAATGTGTGTGTCCAATTTATTTCACTTAAAATTATGTTCTCAAGATACACACCTTTACCAAAAATAGCTCAGCTTCCTCCTCCTTTATGGCAGAGTAATACTCCCTAGTGTATAAAAGCCACATTTTCTTTAGCCAGTCATCTGGTATTAAGCACATGGGCTGTCCCCAAGATTTAGCTATCTTAAAATGTGCCACTTACAAGGGTGTGCATGTACCTCTGTGACTCGATCAAAAAATGAGCACCTGAAATAAATACATACTTCTCAGATGAACAAATAAAAGCAGCAAATAAAAATATGAAAACACGTTCAACATCACTAGTCATTCAAGAAATGTAAAGCAAAACAAAACTGAGACTCCATTTAACTCCAAGAAAAATGGCTATTACCAATCCAACAAATACTGGTGAGGCTGTCAAGAAAAGAAACCTTTCTCCACTGTTGGGAGGAGTGTAAATTTGTACGACCACTATAGAAATCACTATGAAGATTCCTCAAAAAAGTAGAACTAGATGTTGAATTTAACCCACTTATTTCCCTTCTCAATATCCTCATGAGTTAAGCTGATTAATTTCTCGTGTGAAAGCCACAGTGCTTATAGTAAATTAATACATAAGAAATAGAAAATTAATGCAGAGGTCTTTACTGTGTTTCCCATATGGACTTCTCATAACGAAAGAAGAAAGAGATCCCAAGACCCCTTATTTTCTATTAAGCTCTGCAAGATCTCTCATGCATGAGAGCAACACACTGTCTCTCAGGCAGCGAGCAGCTGGGGAGGCCCTGAGAGGAAGTTTTTGTTCGAGGCTGAATCACTGTGGGAGGGGTGCTATAAAGTTGCTGACAGTAATAATCGGCCACGTCTTCTGCTTGGAGGTTGTTTATGGTGAGAGTGAAATCCGTCCCTGATCCACTGCCGCTGAACCGGTCTGGGACCCCAGATGCCCGGGTGGAGGCCAAGTAGATGAGCAGTTTGGGAGACTGTCCTGGTTTCTGCTGGTACCAGGCTAAGTAGTTGTTGTTGTCCTTACTGTATAGAAGACTCTGGCTGGACTTGCAGCGGATGGTGGCACTCCCTCCAGCAGACACAGCCAGGGGTCCTGGAGACTGGGTCATCACAATGTCACCACAGACACCTGCAATCAGGAATGAATAGTGATTGTACATGTATATACATATGAGATTTTTCTCTTATAAAATTGCAATTAAACAGTGAAAATACTCTTTCTAATGTTATACTGAGTTAACGCATATCTGTGTTCATATAAGAAATAGTCATTCTTTTCCACTTCTTCTTAAGGTTATTTTTCAGCCCTACAAAGGTGTCCCTCTGAGGAGATGGTGGAGCTTTGCAGTTTCTCACCAGAGACCCAGAGCAACAGAGCCAGGAGGACTGGAGTCCGGGTCGCCATCCTGCTGTCCCTCCCGCTGTGATGCACTTCAGATCTCCTGGCAAAGGCTTCTTTTATAGAACCTGTGCAGCTGCCCCGGGCTGGGAGTGACCTATGCAAAGGATCCAGCAAATAAGGAAGCGAACTGCAGGGGTATTGGGCTGCGGAACTATCTGATTAAATCGGGAGCCAAAAATACCGTCACAGAACATTTGTTTGCATAACCAGAAAGACGACAGAAGTCATCTTAGAAGATCTAATATAGCAAAACCACTAGATGGCATCATGAAAGGCAACAATGTATTTAAATGGTGGTTTGGTTTTACAGAAGTCACAAGCCAGCTACCTTATATTAACAATTCCAGTGAAATACTAAAATGTGCTAGAAAAATAAGAAAAAAAAGACGACGGAGAAAGAGGAAGGGACGAGTGGAGAATGAGCTAAGGGAGAAAGGTATGAGGAAAAGAAAGAGAAGCACAAAAAGATGCCAATTTCCAGGGCCAGTATTTCACTCTTGGAACAAATGTCTCTGAAATTCCAAGCTGCCTTTATCCTGAAGCTATTGCAGAACACAGGAAACACATGAGATCCACTTTGCACCCCCATGCACGCAGGTGGATGGCTAGAAGACAGGATAATTCATTCTGTGAAAGCTGTGAGACCCTAATTTAACCAGAGGATCAGAACTGTGAACCAAAGGGAAACTGCAACCTGTCCTTCCTACAACTAGGAACTAAAAATTGGCTCTAAGTAAAGTGGGAAATGGAGAGGGAACAAAACGAAATTGTATGCAAAATACAGAAACTATAAAAGTTCAGAGAAGATTGGGAAAGTGTATATAACTGGCATGTCAGAGAATATTGTGTCCAGCACAAATTGTTAAACTGATCTCAGAACTTTACCATTAAGCCAGAACTATTATTGACCACCAAAGTTGTGTTTGAATTTTTCCTATAATCAGTTTGATCTGGCCATTTATTTTGTTTTGAATAGATCACTTTCCGTAATATTTTTCTGATACATAAACTGTTCAACTCATAATCCAATTCAAGTTTCACTTAGAACTACGCAGGTACTATAGTATAACAGAGAAAAATAGCCTGTGATTTAAGGAAGTTCCTCAGATCCAAGGACAAGAATATGAAAGATGAGTAAGTCTGCCCAACTGCAGTCTTAGCAAGTTCTTATTTTCTCTACATCTTTGTTTAAATTTATAGCTAAGAAGTCAAGCAAACTTAGCGCTCAGCCTTTGTCTCAAACGAGCAAGGGACAACCCCCTCATGACACTATGCAAATCCCCTGATGGGTGCAAGCTTGTGGAAAGAGGCCAGAGCAGGGTGGGAGGACTCTTCCCTGAACCAAATGATGCACAAAATTTTCCATGTCTAGAGGAACACCAGTAGGAACAAAGCCCACATCTTTGGCAGCAGTGGGCAGAAGGCCCACACTGTGACAGTGGGATCTGTAGAGGAGATAAAGTACACCTTGCCCTGCCCCTAAAGGCAGTTGCAGAGTCCAGACCATGTGGTGCGTATGCAGGTCAATCGGTGCGATCAGAAAGGCCACTCTTCTTGTATTTTCCCCTGCCTAGGAAGAAAAAGAAACAGCTCTACCTCACATATATTGATCTTCTGAGTTTTGTACCAGTAGTATTATGGTGTGGAGCTAGCAAACAGCTTCTGGTGTCTGTTGTTACCGAGCGCAGTGGAAGAATGTTAGAAACATGGTAGGTGTAGTCTTTTCCTAGACCTGTCATTAAACACAAAAAGGGCACTCAAGTGAAAAGAACTTGGCAATGGCAAAAATTCTACCTTTTTCATCCAGAGAGAATTATTCCTTGGGTCAGAGAACCTGAAATTTCTGGCAATTAATTTTTATAAGCTGGTGAGTATCCTGTCATGCTCATTCGTTTCTTTACATATCATATTAATCAAAACATTTTGAAGGGAAGAGTTACCTCAAGATCATTGCTCAAAAGAACTATGGATAATTTTGCATTCATTTTATTTTTCTGAAAAGCATAGAACAATTCTTCCTCTATGTAATCATCCTTTTCAGGACTATTGGGGAGCCAAAGTCATGCGTCCACAGAGCAAAAGGAGAGCCCGTAAGTTACTAGAGCCAGAATGAATGAAGTGTTTTAATATTTCAGGACAATGTGCATCTATGCCTGACATTTCCCGGGGCCTCCATGCAGGGCAGTCACTATGGAAAAGGTGCCAGGTCAGAGCTGCTCAGGGACTTTCACTGTGGACACCTAGTCTCCAGTGCTGGGAGAAGATAAACTTGCATTGTTTTCAGTGCATAATTTTATTGTAGTTTGCTATGATAGCTCAAGTATTCAACATACCTAGTGTGCAGTGTAGAAACTTTGTTTGTGAAAATAAGTAAAAAGTATTGTCATGTTTCCTTTAATTACAAGTAAAATAAAATAAAATGTGAATTTTTAATTTTCTGAGTCTGTATGTTCTCAATACTGTGAGAAGCAGTCACATTTCCATGATTTTTCTAGATATTTAAGACCTTATTCTATCTGCTTAAATTGAGTAATTAATAGGAAATGAAATGAAAGAAATCTGTGTTTATTAAAACAGTAACAAAGCCATATTATATATTTAAATAAAGATGCAGGGAAAATAATAGCTTGTTAAAACTAGATTTGCACAGATTAACTGGTCTTTCATATTCTTGTCCTTGGTTCTGAGGAACTTCCTTAAACCACAGGCTATTTTTGTCTGTCATATTATAGTATCTGAGTAGTTTGAAGTGAAATTTGAATTGAATTCTGAGTTTATTTTAATATTTTATATGTCAGAAAAACTATTGCACAAAATGATCTATTCAAAACAAAATAAATGGTCATATAGAACTGATCAAATGGAAAAGGTGAAACACAGCTCTGGTGGTCAATAATAGTTCTGGCTTAGTGGTAAAGTTCTGAGATCAGTTTAACAATCTGTGCTGCACACACTATTCCCTGAGATGCCAATTACACTTGCCCAATCTTTTCTGACCGTTTTTCGTTTCTTGTATTTTGCATACAATACGTATTTTATAACTTGTTTGTCAAATATGTTTTCACAGTTCCTGGATCTGAATTCTGGACAATAATTAGTGTTCTGTAATTTCTATTATTTTTCATCCATACTTAAATTATATTTTGGGGGGGATGTCAGACATCTCTAACTTTGTGGTGTACTGGCCCTTGAAAAATAGACGGTGAGGTTTCTTGAGAATTTAGGATGGTCTTGCCCACCATGACTGAGGTTTTCATTTGGGTACCTCATGCATAAGGCTGTCTTCACCGATTTCACAGCTGACAAATTCTAACCCAGGCGTCTCTGGAGAAAATCCCCTTGGCAGTGTTGCCTGCGGTCATCACTTCCCAGAGAAATCTTGTTTTCCTCTCTCTCCTTTCCCAGTGTACTTAGAGCGAGTTTTAGCTCCTCCATGTGGGAAGGACAGCTTGCAGTTTCCCTCTGCTTCGCAGTTCTGATCCTCAGGTTATGTTCGGGCCCCACAGCCCGCCTTCTAGACGGCCCCGCGCGTGGGGGTGGAAAGCGGATCTGGCGCGTTTCCTGTGTTCTGGGAGAGCTCCAGGATTTCAGAGATGTTTATTCAAAGAGTTTAAAAATTAGCCCCAGAAGTTAGCCTCGTTCTGTGTCTCCCTTTCTCCCCCTAACTCAGTCTCCACTCCTTCCTCCCCCTTTCTCCTTTGGCTTTCTTTGTTCTTGTTTTTCTAGCACGTTTTAGCATTTCACCAGAATTGTTCATCTGAGGTAGCCGGCCTGTGATTTCTGTAAAACTACCCTCCATTTAAATACACTGTTGACTTACAATTGAGGCCTTTCGTGATGCCATCTAGTGGTTTTGCAGTATCAGAGCTTCTAGGTTGAGCTCTGTGGTCTTTCTGGTCACGCAAACAAATGTTCTGTGACGGTATTTTTGGCTCCCGATTTAATCAGATACTTCCACAGCCCAATAGCCCTGCAGTTCGCTTCCTTATTTGCTGGATCCTTTGCATAGGTCACTCCCAGCCCAGTGTAGCTGCACAGGTTCTATAAAAGAAGCCTTTGCCAGGAGATCTGAAGTGCATCACAGCGGGAGGGACAGCAGGATGGCGACCCGGACTCCAGTCCTCCTGGCTCTGTTGCTCTGGGTCTCTGGTGAGAAACTGCAAACATCCATCATCTCCTCAGACGGACACCTTTGTAGGGCTGAAAAGTAACCGTAAGAAGAAGTGGAAAAGAATGACTATTTCTAATATGAACACAAATATATGCTAACTCAGGATAACATTAGAAGGAGTATTTTCACTGTTTAATTGCAATTTTATAAGAGAAAAATCTCATATATATATATACATGTACAATCACTATTCATTCCTGATTGCAGGTGTCTGCGGTGACATTGTGATGACCCAGTCTCCAGGACCCCTGGCTGTGTCTGTTGGAGAGAGTGCCACCATCCGCTGCAAGTCCAGCCAGAGTCTTCTATACAGTAAGGACAACAAGAACTACTTAGCCTGGTACCAGCAGAAACCAGGACAGTCTCCCAAACTGCTCATCTACTTCGCATCCACCCGGGCATCTGGGGTCCCAGACCGGTTCAGCGGCAGTGGGTCGGGGACGGACTTCACTCTCACCATCAGCAGCCTGCAGGCTGAGGATGTGGCCGATTATTACTGTCTGCAACATTATAACTACCCTCCCACAGTGATCCAGCCTCAAACATAAACTTCCTCTCAGAGTTTCCCCAGCTGCTCGCTGCCTGAGACTCGACAGTCTCTTACTGTCATGCATGAGAGATTTGCAGAGTTTGTAGAAAATAAGCGGTCTTTGGATCTCTTTCTTCTTCTGTTATAAGTGCATATGGCAAATGTAGTAAAGACCTCTGTATTAGTTTTCTATTTCTTATATATTAATTTACTGTAAGCACAGTGGCTTTCACATAAGAAATTAATCATTTTAACTCATATGAGAAGATATCAAGAAGGGAAATAATTGGGTCCAATTGAACATCTAGTTCTACATTTTTGAGGAATCTTCATAGTAATTTCCATAGTGGTCATACAAATTTACACTCCTCCCAACAGTAGAGAAGGGTTCCTTTTCCTTATAGGCTCACCAGCATTTGTTGGATGGACTTCTTTTTTTTTTTTCTGGATACTGGGAATTGAACTCAGGACCTTGCATTTGCCGTGCAAATTACAGTCTACTCTCTCTGTCCATCACCACTGGAGACCCAGCCTCCATCTCCTGTAGGTCACGTCAGAGCCTCCTACATAGTAATGGAAGCATCTATTTGAATTGCCTTCTACACAAGGCAGGCCAGGCTCCACAGTATGATTTATAAGATTTTTAAACAGTATATTTGGGTCTCAGACAGATTCAGTGGCAGTGGGTAAGAGACAGATATTAGAGTCCACCACTAACCTCCTGCCTGGGCTGGACCACTGCCCTCATGTGTTACTTGTCTGAGGAGCAGCCCAGCAGGTTGCCTGGGGCAGGAAAGGGAAAGAGGGTGATGCCCAAGAGCAACGAGTTGTCACTAAGGCCTGTATCTCACCGCCACCTCAACTATCTACAACCCATCAGTGACCTCCTCACTTGCAGAGGCCTTGGCATGACAAATGTGGTGAGAAAGAAAGATGACCCAGTGTCTGCGGAGTCAGTAGATGAGACAGTGAGAAGACCCCATAAGTAACAAGAATCTGTGCTCTGGCAAAAACTGAAGAGAAAGCGAGGGGAACGTGAGGGGAAATTGACAGGTTCCCTGTGTACCTGCAAATTCCTGGGGCTTTATTAAAGGTGGAAAATAAACCAAATAGAAAACATGCAAACATGACTTTACTTGAAATAACAAATAAAAGGAAAATTATATGAAAGGTCTATTACGTTTGTATTTTAACTTGTTCTTCTGTCTTTTTACCTAATAGTCAGGGGCACCCTTACATTCCAGTGAGTTTTACCTCCCAGAGAGCAACAAGGATCTCAGAGTAAACGGTCCCATAATTTGGAAGGAGAGAGCAAAAGTAACTATTCTAAAATGTGCCAGAGAATTCTGTTCTTTAAAAAGGACTGTGCTCAGTAGAAACTAGTTACCCAGGGTTGAAAGGGAAATTAAAATTTTAAATAAAAGCCTGCCAAGAATGCCCACTAAAACCAGGTGGACATGTCCAACAAGTCTGATAATAGGACATTCCTTCCACTATACAACCATGCTTGTTTAACTGATGGCCTTACAATGTAACTTGAGATGTTTACACTCCCTTGGCAATTTGGCAACCTGTGATGTCACCCAACCCTCCAATTATAGTGCACTAAATCAACCTCTGTACCTCCCTGCTTGCTCTCTGACTCTGGGAAATCTCTCAGTCAGGCCCGCACATGTAATAAACTGTCTCTAAAGCTTGTTGGTACCATTTCTTCCTGAGTTCGGTCTGTTTTCAGGAACAGGGAAGCTGCAGGGCCTTATCAGGACCTCCTGACTCACTGGTGTCCAGACCAGCAGTCATTGCCCAATTCTCTCCTGTCCTAACTCCCCTCCCACCCAGAGACAGAGCCCCCTGAGCAAGCTGCTCACAAGGGAGGGCTGCCTCAGATCAGGGCACTAGGGCAAGTGCAAGCCAGAGAATCAGAAAGACAGCAGGGACCAAGGTAGGACCAGGGATCCCCAGGGACAGAGACAAAGCCATCATCCTATGTAGGGACCCAGCACCAGGCATTGACAACTCTATGAGACAGAACCACCGGGCCTTGCAGTGAGTGTGACGTGCTGGGTACAGGAGTGGAGAAAGCACCCTAAGCAGGGCCAGAGCAAGCCTTCTCCCAAACACCAGCAATGCAGCTGAGCTTGGCACCCCTGAGAGTTCTGGCCTGCACCCCTCAAATGCTACTAAATTCCATTCAGAAGGGCTCTCCTCTGCAGAGCCCTAAATCCTACTAAATTTACAGGCTGCAGAGAGACTGTTAAGCTGAACAGCACGGACAAGCAACCACTGGGAGCGGAGAAAACAGTCCAGCTCGGTGTCTATAGAGATCATTTCCCGCCGTCCCACAGAAACCATTACTGTCCTGGCCTCATTGAAAGCGGCAAGAAGGAGTAAGGGACAGAGAGAAGTCCTCAGAACGACTCACAGGGTGGGGTTATCACCTCGTGCCCGACCAGCGGGACCGGTGAGGTTTTCAGCCACGGGGAGCCTGAGCAGAACCTGGACGAGACTGCGCACAGAGCACAGGAAGCTGTGTGAGGGGGACGGTGAGGAAACAGCAGTGCCTGCGGCAGAATCGGAGCTGGGAAGCTTTTTGCCGCCTGTCAGTGAGAGAAACGTGGGGACCTGTGTGAGTTCTGAAGTCACCAGAGGCTTCTGTGCGTTGTAGGCTTTCTAATAATAGTTAGAAATTCTAATACTAGTTATTAATTCTCGTGTGCCTGTGTGTGTGTGTGTGTGTGTGTGTGTGTGTGTGTGTGCTTTCTTCCTTTTTTTAATTTGATCTATTAAATGACAGTCCTTTGCATACTTGGCTCTGTGCTTCTACCTATGTGTATAAATCTACTGTTGCTGATAAAGCATTCCAAGTAGTTAAATCACATATGCCCCCTGGAGAGGGTATTTCTGGATGTTATCTAATATTGCTTGATTTTGGTTCATCAGCTGGATACGCTGTCCCTGTGTCTTCTCTCACCTCCCATCCACAGTCTCATCCTTTCCTTACCGGAATTATTTTCCCCCTACACCTTCTCCTATCTGTTGGCTCCTCCACCTTAAAATTTGTACTTATTTTTTGCCTCTCCCTTTCTACCTACTGCTCTCTTTTATACAGAAACCATTAAAAGTAATCAAAGTGCTGTAGTGTTTTAACACATCATGTTAGGCCCCTCCTCGCCAACGGTTGTTTTATAGCGTTGCTAATATAGCGTTAGTGGGGTCACGAAGTTTGCTCCATTTCCGTTTCCTCTTTCAGGATCCACCTAGGTCTCATCCGCATTCTCTTCCCCCTTCCTGTCCCCTCCCACACTCGCACAGTGCCCTCCTCCCCATTTTTTGTATAAAGAAGCTGTTACTAAAACTTAATCTTTCTGATTTTTTTCTATTTTAAACGGCACGTGAGGGACATATTTTTATAAACAACTACAAATGAGTTTTAAAGGTTGTTTTCTACAAAGTTTTACACTGAGCTGTCAGGTTCTCCCTCACCAAAATTTGTTACTTAGATCTCTTAACATAGGGTTTCTTCCAGTTTAAATTAGATAGTCTCCATAAAGACCACACTACTTTTCAACCTACAATTCTGCCCCTTTCTTCTTTTCCTTCTACTCTCACATGGATCCCGTCAAATCCCCTTTCCCGCTCCCCCTTTCTATGCAGGTAAAAATAATATCACCAAGCACTGATTTCTTGCTCCTGTCAGATTTTGTTTCTTTTCAAAGTGTCCTGTTTTTCTCAATTATTCTTCTTTATTTTTAAATCCTTTTGATCTTGTATTTTAGAGCCTTTTCTCTATCATTTCTGATCTTTTGTACTCCTGGGTTAGTATAAGCATACATCACTTGATAAACTAGTTCTGCATTATATACATATATATGATTGGTTCTTTGTAGGCAGACATCACTGGAACTGTCCTCTGTTTGCAATTCAGTGCTAGGAATCTCTACCAGCAGTTCTTTCTAGCCCAACTTACCATTATTCCCTGGCAGTAATAATGAAAAACAAGGAAATGGAATGCCTCAAATTTTTATAACTCCCTAAAGCTATTTGACAGGCACTAAAGTGGAGAAGTGTCCAGGAAAAAAGACTCATGAAGCAAATGGTTCAACGTTTGGGAAGATCAAGAAGAAACTGCATACAATGTTCAGTGAACTCAAACAGGGTATGTAAGTGAGGAGATGAAAGTTTGAAATAATGAGATGTGCAACAAGCTTAAAGGAAACACAGATGATTGAATTGAATAACAAAATTCAAGATATGAATGAACACACTAGTAAAGAATTTATGGTTATAAACAATATTATGGAATAAAGCTCAACTCCTGGACATGAAAAACACAGCTGAAAGCCAGGCCAGTAATCAGGACCAATCAGAAGAGAAAATACCAGAATTTGAGGACGAGCATAATGTAGACAATGACTTAGTGATTCTCCTTGAAAAAAAACAAATGATGAGAATTTGATTTGACAGCTGATAGATGACTCTGGATGACATAACCTCAGAATTATGGAACTTAATGAAGAGACATAACCTCAGAATTATGGAACTTAATGAAGAGCTGACAAAAGAAGTAAAGGTATAAAAAATGTATTCCCCAAAAATACTGCAGAGAACTTTCAAATCCAGAGATTGAAATTGACATCCAGATAATAATGCTTTTAAAACTCCAAGCAGATATGACCAGAAACAACACATATTAGAAAGATCCAAGAAAAACAGAACAAAGAAAGAATACTAAAAGCCATTACAGTGAAATATTAAGTAACTTATAAAGACAAACCTATCAGAATAACACAGATTTCTCACCACAAGTTTTAAAAGCAGGAGAGCTTGGAGGAGTGTATCAAATCCAAAAAAGAAAAAAGGAACTTTTGATATACATTATAATATCCTACCAAAACATGTTTCAAAATTTAGGGAGAAATAAAGAATTTCCATGACAAAGAGCCCTTTAAGAAACTCATGACTAGCAAACCAGCACTAAAGAGTGAGAAGTCAATCTCAGGTAAAAATAAAGAAATCAGCAACAGAAAAAAGTACAGTGGCAAGAAATAATGAATATCATTCAGTAATAACTCCCAACATAAAAGGCATTACAAATAATATTTCCAGGGTCACAGACCACAAAGTCAGAGATTCTAGACATTGAAAGACAAGTTAGTATTTTGAGTATGAATGGAAACAGTAGAAATTACACAAAGCATCAGGCTTCGCCTAGAATGTGGATTTGGAGGGTTATAAAAACATCTTCAAGAAATGAATTACAAACATTACATAAAAAAGGGAAGGAAACAAAAACATATTAACCAACCATACATAACTGACATCACAGGATGTTTTACATGCAGTGTAAATTGTTCAATTGATCTTGAAAATTTAGCATCTATAGTAATATTCTTGATAACATACATGTTTGGCTTTCAGTAATATGATCTCCCCTTTTATTTTGCTTTCATAGGTAATGTGCTAAAAATTCGTCAAATCTGATTCAAATTTTGCCCAAGGATGCTCCAATACCATAATGTAACACAGTCCTGCTCTACATGGACTCAGGAACGTCTTCATTTCCCAGGGCAGGAATATGGAACCTGGCTAAATGCGCCTGAGTTATTTTCCATCAAGTTCTCCTATCTTCTCTGCACCTTTGTCAAAAATTAGAACCCTGCTCTGTGCCTGTTTCTACGACCTATGACTTATTTTCTTTCATGTTACTCGCTACTATGAACTCAGGTTATAGAGATGAAGAACAGACTTAAGAGTCTAAAAATGGGAAGGGAAGTGAGAAGAGTTAAGATGTGTCACGCACATGTTCCAGTTCCTAACAATGTGTGCAACTGGCATGTGCTGCAAATGTTTGCTGATAAAAACTTACACAATTTCTAAAAGAACAAAAAAGAATCCAGAAACACCACACATATAATCATATGAACTTTTCAAAGTGTTGACAGAGAACATGAACACTCAAAAGAGGTAGACATCCAAGCTGGATGACACATGCCTGTCCACCCTGAATTCTGGGAGGCTGAGTCAGGAGGATGCCAAGTCCCACCCTAAACTGGCTAATTGATTCACTTAATAAGACCTTGTCTCAAAATTTTAAGAATAGTAATAAAAGGGGTGGGGGATACAGTTTAAGGTGAAGGCTATGGGTTCTAACCCAAGCAATGGAGTAAAGAGGAAGAGGGAGGTGCAGGAGAAGGGAAGGGGAAATATCTGCAGTGCTGCAATTGTAATAAACACAAACATGAGAAGATATTTATTTTCCCACAAAGCTTCTACAGTTTTGAGTGGATGAGCTGGAGTTCTTGGACTGTCATTTTTAAAAAAATAAGTCATAAACTTCAGACTTTCACAACAGGGTTTCTCCTGATGGCTTTGGGAGAAGCAAGTCTGACACTGATGTCCCTGAGCAGATCGGACACAACACATTTCCTTAGGATCATCTTGGCTGAGGATGGTCATTCATTCGAACTGCACAGAATCATTAAAAATACCAGATTCAGTCCTGATATTCTAAATAAGGAATCTCCCGTGAAATAAGGACTGTAATCCAGGTGCAGAGGCACGCACCTATAATCCCAGCACTCTGGTGGCTGAGGCAGGAGGATCGCTGAAAGTTTCAGGCCAGTCTAGGCCACTTGGTGAGTTCAAGGCCAGTCTAAACTCTACAATGACACCCTGTCCCACAAAAACAAAATTGAATTAATTAATAAAACATGGACTGCTGCTAGGACAATAAAAATACTATGAATAAGATTTGTATGATTATTCAAAAAGAGTGGTATAAAATTATACCTCCTTCATCCTGTACAGTACTTCAATTCTTCCCTTAAGAAATATTTTTATTAATGTGCTATGTGTGGAGGTATATATACAGATTTACACATTTATGTACGGATACATACATTTACGTACAAGTATGTTTACCAGAATTCATACTCAAATGTGTATATTTTGATACACAAACATGTGGAGGTAAGTATGACAGATTATTCACAAATTTTAACAGCATACCATCACTTGTATATTCATTACATGAAGCACAACTTGGTCAGCTTTTCCCCTTGACTTCCGTAAGGTTATGGTGCGTTTATCTGAAAGAAGCACACATTTCGTACCTGCTAATTTCTTTCAACGTGAGGACTTTAATACAGTTTAATCACCAAATTCATAAAAAATATTTCTATCATGCTTCTAATACTCAAAAAGTTTACATAGAAAAAGTAGTGGCTGAATCTTTACCAGCTCCACTCCATGCTGCTGGTGGTTGGAATCTCTGAAGATCACCATTGAAGATGTTTTTTTTTTTCCTTCCAACCTCGGGAGCAGGACAAGCAGAGCGTGTTTCCCCTCCCAGAGAGTGATCTGAACACACATCCTGGTGTCCTCAGCTCTGGGTGCCGCCTTTGGGGACAGGAAGCATCACCCGTGCTCCTGAGGCAGATGCAGACTCACAACGGGGTTCTCTCGCCCACTGCTACAGACAGCAGGGACTTTGTTGGTTCACGCCTAATACAGAGCATACTTTCTATCACCTGGCTCACAGGAGTAGCGTCCCACCATGCGCTTCACTCTTTCCACACCACTGCACCCACCAGGCAATTTGCATTTTGCTCCTCAGAGAGGAACTGCTCATCACAGTCAGAGATAAAAGCTCCGCTTTCCCCTCACTGTGAGTGAACAGGGCTCTCCAGCTCAGCTTCTCAAAATGAGGCTCCCTGCTCAGCTCCTGGGACTGCTGCTGCTCTGCCTCCCTGGTAAGGACGGAAGGAGCTTAGGGGTAAAAGAGGGGAGAGGTGAGCTTTGGCCGCCGCCCCTCCTGCAGCCCAGCGTGCTCAGAACACAGTGAGATGTGTGGGCTTGGCCTGAAGCATGGATATGGGAGGGCTGGGTCAGTGGGGAGGAGGACAATTCCAGAGGGAAAAAGGAAATATATTCTCTGAGGATGACTTCACACAGCAGGATAGAGAGGACGCAGGTGAACCCCATGAGCTCCCTTGTGGCTGCTAACCTAGGGAACCATTATTAAAATTCGATGTTTTTGTACACAAATCAAAATGGTGAAAATGATTTAGCCTGATGTATAGGAAAAAGGGAAAACTATGAAAAGGGCTCACGGTGTTTGTACATCATCTCACACTTGTCTGTCATCATTTTAGGATCCACAGGAGATATTGTGATGACCGAGACCCCACTCTCTCTGTCCATCAGCCCTGGGGAGTCGGCCTCCATCACCTGCAGGTCCAGCGAGGGCCTCCTGCATAGTGATGGAAAAACCTACTTGAATTGGATTGTGCACAAGCCAGGCCAGGCTCCACAGCGCATGATTTATCAGGTTTCCAACCGGGACTCTTGGGTCCCAGACAGATTCAGCGGCAGTGGGTCAGGCACAGATTTCACACTCACAATCAGCAGGGTGGAGGCTGAGGACGCTGGAGTTTATTACTGCTGTCAAGGCACAAAACGTCTTCCACAGTGATACAGGCCTGAACCAAAACCTCCCTGCCTGGGGAGGCCCAGCTGCCCTCTTGTGCTGCTGTGCAGCATGGCAGAGGCTCTCAGTCTCATGAGAGGAAGTGGGTAAAGAACTCTGAAGAACAAGTTCTACCTCAGGTCCCCGCTCAGCACCAGAGTGGACAAGACAACGGAGCTGCAAGGACCTGTGCCCCGGCAGGGATGCAATCCTTGTGCTTTGCGGGAGAAAGGATTTTATTATTATTATTTTGCGTTTCACGTGAAGATGGATGATTCTTACCATCAAATGAAAGTTCACAGCTCGGGGAAAATTCACTGACTCACCCAGGATGTCTAAAATGAAGAGCTGCGGTTCTAACACTTCTCTAAAGTGAACTCCATGCCTCCTTCGAAGGGAAGAAAGCTGCTGACCCGAGAATGACACCATCCAGCCTTAACTTACCAGGATGGTTAAGTTTTCTGGTTGCAAATAAACACATCACCTCCCGCAGTAGTCTACTCAGCACTCAGATAGCATCAGGACCTTCATGAGCACGCAAGGTTAAGGTGACTCAGCAACTCCAGTGACATTGCCAAGGCTAACTCCTACCAGGACACCTGGTGTGGCCACGGGGTAGACTGTGCACCTGAGCCCCTGGCCACATTCTAGCCTCACCATTTAATACTGTCTATACACTGTCCCCATTTGTACAAGAAAGGATCATATGAATCCTCTTTTTGAGTTTTCTATGAAATTATAATTGAAAATATCGCCCAACCCAGTGCTTCACAGCTCCATGCAATGCCCAAGACAGAAATGATCTTCAACATTTGTACTAGAAAACCATTAGCCAAACAACTGGGATGAGGGAAAGGAGAGCAAGAAAGAAAGAAGGAAAAAATATATATATGAAGGATAGCTGGGATAATTGTACTGCTGCTGTCATATGATTTTTTGAAAGGGGTAGTTAATGCTTAAATTTTTTTACCAAGTCTGCATGCTTATAGTTAGTAATCTGAACAACTAATTTGAAGACAGCAATAGGCAATATAACAACCACTGGTGAATTCTTACCATTCTTACCATCTTGTCTAGTGAAACTCTGTATTGTTTCTAATGTTTTATACTATTTTTTATTCTCTTTAATGATTTGATCAATCTTGTATTCTTACATCTGGTCATCTGAGCAACTTCACTGACAACATGTAACGTAACAACCACTGTTAATTCCTATGATTCTGTCTTGAAACCGTGTACCATTTTTATTGTTTTTGCCTTGTTTCTGTTGTTGTTATTTTGTTATTGTTTCTTAAATTATCTTTAAAATTTAAAAAATCTAAAACAATGGAAATCATTAGCCAGAAATAAGAACAGAAATTTTTCTGCAGATAAGTCATGTGTAACTTACTACATTATTGTCTCTCTATTTGCTTCCAAGGAGCTCAGGGCTAGAGAATATTGCAGAACATTTTTCTTTTTAGGATAAACGGTGTAAATTTTACATTTATGAAAACCACGCTCTCAGTATATATTTCTATTGATTTTGACACATGCATATCTATGTACTCACAACCATTTTGAGGTTATAAGAGAGATCCAACACTCACAGACATTGGGAGAGCCCACCTACATCTCAGGCAGAATCATAGAAGTGAAGAGGTCCCTTCCGAACCATTATGGTTGATACATTGTGTCAATTTGGGGAGTCCAGAGGTTTGGCTGAGTGACTCAGCAGGAAGCCAGGATGCTTACTTTGCATACATCCTGAGCCTGTGGAAGAGGAGGACATGCAGACTGCTTGATTGTGTGAGACCTACACGCCCCCTGGGTTGGGGTAGCCTATTTACAATGTAAGGGAGCAAAAGAGGCTGCTTGCGCACCATTCCTCCCTTTTGCTGGTTGTTTTTGCTGTGCTCTGCTGCCATGAACGTTTGCCCTCTCCTGTGTGCCACTCTGCCCCTGAACCAGCCAAGTGTGGACTGAAACCTCCACAACTGTAAGCTAAATAAACCTTTCCTTCCTTCACTTTGGGCATTGGATATTTTGTCTCAGCAATGAGAAAAAAGTAACCAAGACCTGTGCTTTCAAGTAAGGACCTGATGCAATCGCAATATGAGGAAATAGTGTACTGTAGGGGACTGACACCATGATTAGTAATGGTCCTGGCCAAGTATTTATTACCTCCTATCACATATTCCCCATCCATCCAGTGGGCTCAGGTGAGCACCCAAAATGCGAATCTGATTTCAGCAGGATCCAGGAATGACAAGAGTAGTAAACAAGCCTGCACTTGTTATAGGAATACCACAGAATCCACTAATACAACTACAATGCAAAGGGACAAGACACTTCTCAGAGAATCTCCCCAATGATTAATAAATTGCTATTTGACAAGGAATTTATGACCATGCTAAGCTCTGTCTTCCCATTAGTACTCACCAAGATATGTAAGAATTTATGCACCCTAAGGACCTTTGTTTTCAAGTCTTCTATGGGAAGCAAAGAGGTTGCAACCTAATGCTCCTGAATTAGACAGTGTACTACACAGCCCCATCCTACTTCATGACATCTGGGAAATTGCAATAGGCCAAGCTTTTTCCTTTTATGAAAAATCCACCAAGACCATGACTATTCCCAGGTAAAGTGTAGGAGGAAAGAAAGAGTTAGAGTACAGGGACTGTTAAAACCTATGATTTATTACTGACCTTTGGGACATCTTGCAACATAAATACAAAAGAAACCCCATTTTAATATCCTCTGATATTTTTTTCTGGGTCATAATGAGCCATCCTTCCCTGATCTCATGAGCTATTGGTAGATATAGTGAAAGACAGGAAGACATTGATCACATTTTGAAGTCAGAAAAAAGAAGCTTTGCTGATGCCCTGGACATGACGTACGAAAGAAAAGTTGTAATGAGAATTATTCTAACACGTGTTGGGACCTGAGGCACGAGAGAAACTGGAAAGATGCTTTCTGACAGTGAGAATGGGACTGAAAGCTGCTTTAGCATGCGGGTGGGAATCAGGACTTGGAGGGGAACACATTAGCGATTTGAAGAGCTGCCAGACTTCCAACTGGCAGTGTCCCTAAGGTTGATGCACATGTGGAGGTCTGGAGAGTCATGGAAGTAGTCTGAGCTGGAGAAGCAAATTTAGGGATGCAGGGTAAGATCATGAAACAATCAGTGTAAAACAGTGAGAGCAGACCAAGCTCTGGGCAGTTACCCAACATGCAGAAGTCATCACATGAGTAAAAACCAGCACTGGAGGCTGGGAAGGAAGGGCTTCTGAAGATAGAATTCACCTGACAGTGAGAGGTCCCAGAGCTAAGACAATATGTCAAGAATGTCTTTTTAGTTTACAAATGAAAAATTTAAATGATAAATGAAAAAAATATATATCCTTTAGACATGAATGCCGTTAACTGGTCCACTTGTAAGATCAGAGGCCTCTCTAGGCACTTGGAGGGTTTGGTAGTAAACATTTTACAAAGAGGTACTTATTCCACTCTGTGCAATGAACTGCACACTCTGAGAATGATTGCTCCCCAAATTTCCTCTTTCATAATAGCTTAAAATATTTTATGCACCAGGCAGTGATCTGGTTCCCTAACTGCAGAGTGAGCTGCTTCCAATATCTCAGAGTACTGATGCTGAGTATAAACCTCCCCCTCCTCTGTCCCACTGCTCTCATGCTGCATGAGGACCAGGCTCACAGAGAAAGCTGATGTGCAGGGTCATTTCTTTGCTTCACTGAACTTGATTCTACGTTTGCTGCGCCCCCTAGTTTCTGGTCGGTTCTGTTTCCGTTTTCATTTCACTCTAAGTATATTTAATCCCCCGTCCCAGACTTCTCCTGTGACTCCCTGCTTCTTCTAGGTGCATTGTTTCATCTCCGTGTATTTGCATGTTTTCTACAATTTCTGTTATTGTTGATTTCTTGTTTTACTCAACTGTGGTTCAGATAAGAAGAAAGAAAAGAATCCAGTGTTTCATGTAGGTTAAGTGTTGGTGTCTAGTCACTTTCCGTCTGGGGTGATAGGTCCTGAGAACGAGGTGCTCACGGATGAAAAGAAAACTGAGAGCGAGAAAGTTACGGAATGAGGGGGCCGCAGCCTCTCTGACTGAAGCCTCAGTTAACATCCTCCTTAACCTTTTATTTGGAGACAAACAAAAGCAACAACAGGGAAAATGGGAGGAATGATTAACAGGACTGGCAAGGACAATACAACTCAGTTATCACAGGAATGAGACTCGACTTAGCCATCATGTTATCACTCCTTTGGGCGTGCCTCAGCAAGGCATCCAGCACTATTCTGCAGCTTTCCACAGGTACACAAGTCCTGCTATCATTTCCTTTCACGCTAATACTTTTGCTAGACTTCCTCCAGAATCAAGCAATCATGGCTTGGTCAGGCCTGAAGTCCCACACAGGTAATACATTGAAAGATAAATTAAAGAATGTCCTTTTCCATAGTTAAGATTTTCTTTATGGTCTAACACGTGTTGTATTTTAGAGAAAGTTGTGTATTCTGATAAAAAGAGTGTGTATTCTGCAGCTATTGGATGAAATATTCCATAGGTGTCTGCTAAGTTCTTTAAATCATTTCAACTTTGTTGTTTCTTTGTTGATATTTTTGTCCAGAAGATCAATACATTTGTGAGAATGATGTCATGAAGTTGCCCACTATCGCTATGTTTTGGCCTAGTACTTCCTTTATGTGCCTGGTGCTTGTCTTATAAATGTGAGTTCTCCAAAGATCATTGCATATATATCTACAGTTGCTATAATTTTTTGATGCATTGCTTCCTTTAGCAATAGGTGGTGACCCTCTTTGTCTCTTCCAAGAAATTTTCACTTGAGATCAACTTTGTCAGATATGTATACAGCTAACTAATTCAGTTGGCTTTTTGATTCCATTTATTGGAATGTCATTCTCTACTCTTTCATTTTCACTTGGCATATATCTTTGCCACTAAGGTAGATTTCCTGCATATGTCAAAGATGGATCTAAGTCAAATATCCACATTCAAGGTGACAACAGTCAGCTGTGCAGTTGTGCTTCTCATTTTACTGTTTTCCTCCTGGCTGATTTGAATGAGCCATGTTGGCTTATTTCTCACTTATTTACCTTATAAATTGCATGGTTTACTGAGGTAGTCATGTTTTGTTCTTTTCTATTTTTATTTCCTTTTCTATTGTTTTAGAAAGATTTATTCTTTCCTGGATCTCATGACTGTATTTATCTTTCTGCTCTTCATTGTGAAGGATTTTTTCAAGCATCTTATTTAATGCTATATTAATGGTGAAGAATGTTTATGTTTCTCTTGGGATGTCCTTATTTTATTGCTGAGACAGGGTCTCACTATGCAGTTCAAGCTGGTGTGACTTGCTATGTAGCACAGGCTCTCCTCCAAATCACAGTGATCCTCTTGCCTCAGCCCTCCAAATGCTGGGATTGCAGGCATGTGCTGCCCCATCTGTCTCTCCTTCGATTCTGAAGAATAACACTGTTACATACAGTAGTCTAGGTTTTCAGTTATATTTTTTGGGATATGAAATACCATTATTAACTGTTCTAATGATTTTACACATGCTGCTGAGAAATCTAATAGGTTCACCTTTGTAAGTGACTTGATGCTTCTCTCTCAGTGTTTAGGGTTAGTTCTGGACTATTACCAGTTTTACAACTTGACACAAGAGGTTCTCTCCTGGTCATATCTACTTGAGATTTAAATGGTTCCTCTTTGAGGATATTCACAACTTTCCCAAGATTTGGGAAATTTTCTGCCGTTATTTTCTGAGCATGTTTCTATGCCTGTGACCTAGGCCATGACCCTCACGCAGACAAATTGTTCCTGGCTTTGGTGTCAATCATGCGCCAGAGCGTCTACCTAGTATGTGCTGCTTATAATATCTTAGTCTTTTCATCAGTCTGAATGTGATAACTCGTCGACCTTGTCTTCAGGCAGTGATATACTTTCCTCCACTTGATCTGGGCTATGAGTGAGGCTTTCACCTGACTATTATATTTTACTTATTGAGCTTCTACAAAAACAAGGAGGAGAGACCACATAAAAGAAAGAAACTCAAAGGGGAAATGAGATACAAGCAAAGAAAGAAGGCAGGGAGGGAGAGGCAGGAAAGGGGTGAGAAAAAAAGAGAAAAGACAAAAAGAAATGATAAATTTGGGATGTATTTTTAATTTCTTCTGACAAAAACATGCCTGAGCTCCTAAATCACTTCTATGCCGCAAGGATGAAACATACAACAACCACAGGGATCCAGGCCCCAACCTGTGCATGGGCCACACAGCACAAGACTGGGTCAGAATTTGCTCTATGAGGTTTCCCTGGGGCCTGAAATTAAGCATGGTCAGAATATCCCTCTCTCTCAGTGAAATGCACAGAAAAGAATTAATAGAAATTACCCTCCCCACATCTACTCTGAAGTTAAAAGAGAGCTCCAAGTACATTGAGAAATGAAGAGGTAAAAAGATAAACAAGATTTCCTTGAAAGCAGCGGGTGCAGACCCAGGGCATCAAAGATTTATGCCCCAGAAATGTCTGCTTTAATGAAACCGAGAACTTCCAACCTTTAAATTGGTTGAAGACAGCCTTGTTAAGGAGGTGTCCAAGTAGAAACTTGTCTGGAGGGGGACACTACCATGCAAATCCTGAAGAACATTCACAAATAATATGTGAAGGTCCATGGACAACAAAGTCAGAGGCTCTTGGTATTAAATATTGAATAGATAAAGTGACTCAAATGAAATTACTGGAGAGTAAAGTTCTCCCCAATCTTCTGATCTGGAAGGATATTGAGAAAATAAATTATAAACTTGATGTTATTTAAAAAGTGAAGGAAAATAAAGAAAAATATATTAATGAGCTGTATAAAATTGCCATCTCAAGATATTTTATACATACTGTGAATCATTGATTCATTTTTATTGTTAGGCTAAAAATATTATTGACAAGTCGATTTGTCCTTTAATACTTTATTAAATCAGTGTGATATCACCTTCAATTTTGCTTTCTAGAGATTATAGGCTATAGTTATTTTCTTAGGTATGAAATACTAAAATACTTACCATCTGTTGTAAGTCTCACCTAGGACACTGGGATACTTAAGTGTAACACAGTCGAACAGCAAGTGGGTTTGAAAACTTCCTGATTTCCAAGGACACGAATACAAAAGCCAGCTAATTGTGCCTGAGTCTGATGCTAAGTCAGAGTCTATGCCTGCCTTTGTTAAACTTTAGAACTTTGCCTTCAGACTGCTCCAGTGACATGAAATTTATTTTCTTTCATTTTATCTGATACTGCTGACTTGTGTGACATGGACAAAGAACAAGGCCTTCAGATACAGACTAACTTAATGAGGGAAATTTTCAACCTCTTAAAGTGTTTAGAAACAACACACACTCAGAAGATAAACTCACCGGAGACAGATGGTGCAACCTGTAACTCCAGCATGCTGCCGACTTAAGAAGGGGGTAGAAAGTTGCAGCCCACCCTGGACGACTTAGCAACACAGTGAGACCCCGTCTCAAAATCAAAGAAATAAAAAAGAAATGGTGATGCAGCTCAGTGTGGATACTTAATCCCCAATACACACACACACACACACACACACACACACACAACGGTGATAAACATATCCAAAGAATTTTTTATTTATAATAAAACTACAAATTACAGAATACTTATTTTTCCACAAATACATTCTCCAAAATATATAAATGATACGCTGTACCTCTAGGGTGTCATAAAAGATACCACAAACTTATAGACTTATAGCAGCATGACTTTATTTTCTCACAGCTTTGGAGGAACACTAAAACTGACCCACTTTGCATAGTAAGCATCTTAGATAAAGCTCAGGACAGCGTCAATCATTGGTTCAAATTACAGGGAGACATTCATTAAAAGACCAGAATCAATCATGACATTCTAATGCGTAGAATATTTCTTTAAACTTACATGGACCATGGCTGTCTAATACCTAAGAAAGGGGAGATATGAAATGGATGACTTATGATGATTCAGAAAAGAGTACCATGAAATTATCCCTCATTGATTTTGCATAGAACCAAAAGCAATCTTAAGAAAACTTCGATAATTCTGGTGTGTGACATACACATACCATCTGTATATCTCCTGGTACACCACGTATCTACATGAAAAGAGGCATGACCAGATATTTCCCAATTTCAAAATCTACTTGCCGGGAATTTCATATCCGTTATGTAAGGCATTTTTTTGTCCTTTTCCTCTTCCCTTCAAAAGATTTACTGCTCTCCAGGTGGAAGACGGATATTTTTTTCTCTATACCATATTCTTTTGCTTTTAGTGCTCTTATGTCATTTAATTTCCAGGTCAAGGTAAAGATTACTTCTAATCTTATTTTTGAATGGTGATAGCTCACCAGCCACCTCAGAAGGGCTTCACAGCTCTGCTACTTCCTGTTAATACTAGAAAATGCTAAGAATGAGGAGTCATGAAGGGAGAACTGCTTCTTTCTCTTCCAGGAAGCTAAGAGACATGAGAATTCCCCTCCCAGAGTTTAGTCTGGACACACTCATGTTCTAGGGACACTAGTCCTGCCCTGGGTGGTCAGAGCCATGAGCACTGTGTCCCTGCTGCTGACCAGATTTTCCAAGGGATCCTCTCACCCGCTGTTGCAGTCAGCATGGATTGAGTTCTACTGTTTTTCCTCCAAACACAGGGGATATTTTATACCACTGGGCTCATGTGAGAAGTCTCCCACAATGCTCTTCATTCTTTCCACACCATCGCCCCCACCGAGGAATTTGCATTTTGTCCCCCAGGGAGGAGCATCCCAAACATGAGGGATATAAAAACTGGCTCTAACTTTGCCTTCACTGGTCAGGACTCTGCAGTTCAGTTTGTCAAAATGAGGCTCCCTCTGCAGCTCCTGGGGCTGCTACTGCTCTGGATCACTGGTGAGGACACAGGGAGACGAGGAGAGGCATGGGGTGAGATGGTCAGTTCTGGCTTCTCACTGTCAACAGGGTGCGTTCTGTACATATATGAGAAATACAGAACTTGCCTCTGTCTTGAAGCATGGGTGAGTGAGCTGAGACCAGTGAGTGAAGAATATTCTTAAAAGACTAGGACCTGGCCTTTCATGAAAATTTCCACAAAGACAGAGATTGTCAGATACAAATCTTGGAAGCCATCTCAAAACTGAAAGTTTTCATTTTATATAAATAACATAATATTTAGCTTCACAATTTAAAACAGAGAAAACTATGGAAATGGCTCCTGATGTTTTTCATGATCTCACACTTCTCATTCCCCATTTTAGGGTCTGTGGGAGATGTCATGATGACCCAGATCCCACTCGCTGCCCGTCATCCCTGGACAGCCAGCCTCCATCTCCTGCAAGTCCAGTCAGAGCCTCCTACAGTGACGGAAACACCTATCTGTATTGGGTGGTGCACATGCCAGGCCAGGCTCCACGGGGCATAATTTATCTGGTTTCCAGTCAGATTTCTGGCATCTCAGACAGGATCAGTGGCAGTGGGTCAGGGACAGATTTCACCCTGCAAATCAGCAGAGTGGAGGCTGAGGACACTGGAGTTTATTACTGTTGGCAAGGTTTATATCTTCCTCCCACAGTGACACAGCCCTGAACACAAACCTCCCTGCCTGGGAGGCCCAGCTGTCCTCTTGCACTGCTGTCTGGGGAGCAGCACCGCACAGTCTGTTCTGTGTGAGAGGAAGAGGTTGAAGAGCTCAGAACAACGAGCTGCGACTGAGGCCTCTGCCCAGGACAGAGAGTGAGGAAGACAGCAGGGCTACGGGCACCTGTGCTCTGGTGAGGATGTGACACAGAGAGAGGAACACGAAGCTGACTTGCAGAGGTAAATTTGGGCCTTGACAGTTCTGGTCTTTTTGAAACTGAAAACACACAGCAGTGAGTGTAGCCTAAGACCATTAGAAGAAATAGCCTGTAAGGTGTGTACTTTATCTTGTACTTACTTGCCTCTTATCTTATCTTACCATAATACAGTGGGGATGTGCTGACCCTCAATGCTCTATCAGCCTGTCTGCTGCTCCTGGAGAGCTGCTCCAGCTCTGAAGGCAGAAGTGAGATCACTTCTGAGCTTGCTAGGTTGGGCTTTGTGTGATTCCACGGACCATCAGGAAGTGATGCATCATGCAGGGCTCTTAGTCTTGCTAACCCCTCAATGAGTATATATCTGGGCGTAAAGAATCTTCAGTCAGGTCCCATCATTCTGATGCATGCAGCAAGGCAAAGGTGAGCATCCAAATTGTGATTCTGCCTCCTCCTACGCTGGGGGTGACTTGAGAGAAGTTGAAGGATCCTCACTGGGTGATATCCAGAAATACAGCTACATACAAAGGGGATAAACAAATACTCAGAGAATTTCTCACAGCAATTAGTAGGAATTGGGCATGGATTTTATGGACAATTTTTTCTCTTTTTTCCATTACCTCTCATGAAGTCATATAAGGCTTTAGCCTCTACAAGGATCTTTATTTCCAAGCTTTCTATAGACAAACAAGACCCTGAGACCTAAAATTTCCAGGATGAAGATGTGTGCCTCATACCTCCTCACAGCCTGGTGATGGTTGGTAAATCTCAATAGGCTCAGTTTCTTCTTGTTTTTGAAAATCCTCCACCAAGATGTATCCTCAAAGGATAGGTCTACTATCCTCAAAGTTAAATGTACAAGGAGAGAAATGAAGAGTTTGATAATAGGGACAGTGGATACCTGTCTGCTGTTCTTGGCCTCACTACCTTTTAAGCTGTAAGGACAGCTTATAAAGTAGTGAACATTAAATAGTTCCTCTAATACCATTATCCAAGTCAGCTTACTTTTCTGAACCTGATCACAGCTGATTTAAAAAGTGGACATATTCTGGTCATATTAAAGTCACAACAAATATGTTTGTTAGCATATTGGACAGGAGCTGAGACAGCCTTATATTTCACACTGAGCCACCAGAGAGTTTGCAATGATGTCTCCTTAGATGGGAAGGTGGACAGAAGCAACACTGAGAGGCAGGGGGAAATAAGGACCGACCTCCCAACAACAGCTGTCTCTGAGGCACAGGCACACATGAGATTCTGGAGTTCTGTGAAGCAATCTGAACAGGAGATGTGAATATAGGGAGAAAGGTGAGATCACCAGGAAATGAGGGTAAGTAGATGAGGGCGGACCAGTCCCACCGGGTAACCCAGTGCTGAGGGAAAAGTGCTCTGGAAGCTGTGGTGTAGAAGTCACTGGTAAGATGGAGAGAGAGATACAAGGAGCAAGAGAGAGAGACAGAAAGGGAGGGAAGAGGAGATTCTAGAGCTAAGACAATGTTTTAAGAATATCTTTTTGTTTCACAAATGTAAAGTGAAAGTGTGGAATGAACCTAAAAAGGTCTTTTAGCTCTGGTTGTTATAAATGGCCCAAACATTGTGTCTCTTAGAAGATCACAGCTCTTTCTGGGCAGGGGCAAGAGTTCAAAGATTACTTTTATAAAGAGATGGCCACTAACTACCACCTGTTGGCTAGTGCTATGCAGGGCAAGTTCCAAGGGAAATTACTCTTAACATTCTGCTTTCAATATCTGGAAGGAATTCTTTCTGCCATGCTGTAATCTAGTTTGATAAGTTCAGGTCTGTTTACAATGTCTCGGAATACTGAAGGTGTGGAGAACCTGCTGCCTGTTGTGTACCATTATTTCCACAGAACCTACTGTGCAAGGTCATTTGCTTAGTTCATCAAGCTTGATACCCAGGGTCCTTCCCCTAATTTGAACCCATACTCTCACCCACTTCCATCTGCAGGCAGCTGGAGAACACAGCTATTCTGCACCTTGTAGCAACTCTCCTGTCTTATATTCTGATATCATGAGCTTCTTACTCTGTTCTCAACCTGCCCAACTGCCGACTTCCAACTAGAAAAAAAAAATCCTACATAAGAAAATGCACAAACTCAAATAACTGTTTAAATACGGGGCCAATATGAAATACCATGAAGCCCCATCTGACCCTTTTTGTCCCCCAGGATCAGAGATTTCCCCAGGCAGGTGGAAGAAGTTTAAGGTAAAGAAGTGGGCACTGCTGCTCTCAGTGGTCATTCTCATGCACTGCAAATTCCTAGGAAAACAGTTTCTCAGGTTGCTTCTTTCAAACATACTGTAGTATTTTATCCACCATCCTATGATCCAGGTTAACCACTACAGAAGAGTATCCAGTGCTTCACATTATTGAACGTCTGGACAAGCTGATGCCTCATGTAGACCATTATTTCTATTCTATTTGTTGGAAAATGCTCACAAGGAATGTTGTAGTGCAAGACCATTTGCTTTCTTCATCAAGCTCCCTTCCCAGTGCTCTTCCCACCATTTTAACTGCAACTCATATCTTCCTTGTCCTCAGGCAGTTACAGAGCACAAGCCATTCTGTACATCCCAGCAAGTCCGCTGTCTCTACTCTGACATCACAAGCCTAGGACTCTGCTCTCCACCTGACCTCTGAGTACAACTACTGACAATACACACACACACACACACACACACACACACACACATACAAATACACAAAAACAAATCATTCTTCAAATACTATATAACCACAATATACAACAGCTAAAGATAAATATTTTGCTACTAACCAGTTACAAGCAAAGATCAGATTTTTTAAATTTTGTCTGATTTTATGGCAAGAAGGTAAGACAAAATTTCAAAACAGAATAATAAGAGAATAATGATAGTTCATACAATGTATTTTATTATCTATGAAGTAGTTTCTCAGACTACAAGATACACACATAAAAATTTCTCCAATCAATATTAGCACAAACCTTCCTTTGCAATGAGCAAAGAGACACTAATAGGATAACTGACTTGCATTTTTCCCCTTTTCCTTCTGTCCTTTTCCCTCTACCCCATGTTAGTTGCTTTTTCCTTTTGAACACATTCTTCCCATTTCACAATATCTATTGTGCATTTTATACCTTATGTTCTCTTTGGGTTCTTCACACCAGGGAGACAATATGATGTTTATACATGTGAGTCTGTTTCATTTCACTTCTGAATATAGCCTCAAATTGCATCCACTTATCTATAAAAGTCTCAACTTTATCCTTCTTTATGTCTGAGTAATACTCCATCGTATAAAAACACCACATTATTTATATTCATTCCTCAGGTGATGGACATTTGGCTAGTTTCCAAGATTTAGCTATCATAAATTGTGCTGCTATAAACATGGGTGCACATATACAACTGTGGTATGATGTTTTTAATCCTTCCAGGAAGACACCCAAAATGGGAATAGCTGGATTGGTTGGAACCTCTCATCCTAGTATTTTTAGGAATCACCACACCGATTTCCACTCTGGCTGCACCAGCCTACACTCTCGCCTGTCTCTACCGACGCAGCTGTCAATGGTTCCAGGGAAAAAATGGAGGCAGGGTGAAGAAATTATAGACAACAGACCAAGCTGGGGTCAGGCCGAGCTTTCTCTCTCTCCTCATGGGAGGAGAAGAACCAAACAACGAAAGTAGAGGTGTTTATCTATACTTCCGACAAGTTTAATATCATGAGATACAGGTTGCCTAGTGACTGATGACCGGAATTGTCTCAAGCAGGATGTTTTTCTCAGGACCAAATTTCCAGTCTTTCCAGCTTCAGGGGCTCCCTACACCACCAACAGTGCAGAAGGATTCCTTTTTGCCCAAAGCCCAACCAACATTTGTTCTTGGTTGATTCTTTGATGATACCTATTCTATCTGCAGTGAGATGGAATCCCAGTGTTGTTTTAATTTGCATCTCTTGAAGGGCCAATACTGTTGAACACTTTTTCATGTGTTTATTGGCCATTTGTATTTCTTCATCTGAGAACTTCCTAGTCATCTCAGGTGCCCATTTTTTGATGGGGTCCTCGAATTTGGGAGGCTTGATTTATTCAAGTTCTTTATTTGTTCTAGACAGAAGCCCTTAGTCTGAGAGACAACTGGCTCAAATTTTTCTCACTCTGTGGGTTGTCTTTTCACTCTGTTGGTGATTTCTTCTGATGAGCAACAGCTTTTCAATACCATGACATGTAAGTTGTTGATATGTTGAAGTATTTCTCATGTGGGCTGGGTTTTGTTCATCACTCTCTGCCTACACTTATATTTTCAAGATTTCTATTTACTTTCTCTTGCAGTGGATTTAGGGTTTGTGTTTTAATATTTAGATCTTTTATACATTTTTATCTTAGTGCACGGTGACAGACATGGCTCTGGTTTTGTCCTTCAGCGGGTAGGGAGCTAGTTTTTCCAGCGTCATTTATTAAAGAGGTCACTTCTCTTGCAGTGAACCTGTTTGGCCCCTTTGTCAAAGATAAGGTGGTTGAGTGTGTGTGTCGTTGCATCTGCATCTTCTAACCTAGTTCACTGATCCTGAGGTCTGTTTTGTTTTTCTTTTTTGCCAGTACCATGCTGATTTTATCACTGTATTTTTGTAGTAGAATTTTAAACCAGAGATTATGATGCCTCCTGTCTTGCCTTTGTGGCCTGGAATTGATTTTGCTACTGTGGCCCTCTTATGTTTCCAAATGAATGTTAGGAATGATTTCTCCAGTCCTGTGAGATATGCTTATGGTATTTTAATCGGGATAACATTAAATCTCTATAACAGTATTGGGAGTAGGGCCATCTTCACTATTCTGGTTCTTCGTATCCATGAACAAGGCATACGTTTGCTTTTTCTGACATCTTCTTCAACCAACTTTTCCAAAGTACTATAGTTTTAAATGTAGGGGTATTTTACTTCCTTTGTTAGATTGATCCATAGTATTTCATTTTTTTGGATGCTATTGTGAAAGGTGTTGTTATCCTCATTTCGCTCTTAGTGCATTAAAATTTATTCATAGGAATGGCTGAGATTAGGGCACTTTCTTGAATTTTGCACCCACAGCAAATGCTTCATTTGTTGCATCCTAGTCTGACCCAAGTATCAGAGACTCCAAGGACACAGACAATCTTACAAATGTGGGGCTTACATCTTCACTGTAAACAGGAGACCAAGCCTGAGAATAGTGTGATCCATGGTAAAAATGATGCAGGGTTCCCTTCACAACCAGTGAGCAAAGTTAAAGTCCTCCCCTTCTGGACCACAGTTTTCTGAGGAAAAAGCCACCCAGCCTCTCACCAGAGTCAGAGTCACCACGGGTCTGAACTCAAGACTGATAGGCAGGAGTGAAGGTGCCTGGCTGGGAATAGAGGAGTTATGAGGCCTTGAAAGAAGAAGAATTCACCAATCCATGGGTCAAAGAGCAGGCCCAGGGAACAGACACCAGGGAGAGAAGGAGATCCAGTAAGATACACAGTTAGACAGTAGAGAGCACGCAGGGCACTTCACACTGGATCCTCTTGCAGAGCTCAGGAAAATCCCAAATCCAGGGCTGCCGGTATAGCTAATGGCAAAGTGCTTTACTAGCACATGGAGGTCACAAGGTCAGTCTTCAACCTCCCAGAATAAAAAAATCCTCAAGAGTGATTTCACATTTGGGGTACTTTCTTATAATTGAACACTTTTTCTTATATAGGAAAATCACAAAAAAAATTGCTTGAAATATATAATAAAGGGAAAATTATGAAAATCAATCATGATGCTGTACATGACCTCGCCTTTCTCCTTAATTGTTTAGGATACTTAGGAGATATTCAGATGACCCAGACTCACTCTCATTTTCCATCACCCCTGGAGAGCCAGCCTCCATCTCCTGCAGGGCCAATCAGAGCCTCCTACATAATGATGGAAACACCTATTTGAGTTGGATTGTATGCAAACTAGGAGAGTCTCCACTGTGCGTGATTTCTGAGGTTTCCAAAAGTACTCAGGTCCCAGACAGGTCCAGTTGTGGTGAGTCAAGGACAGAATTCACATTGAAAGTCATAGAGTGGAAGCTGAGGATGCTGGAGTTCATTATTGTACAGAAGGCACACATGCTCCTCCCACAGTGATACAGCTCCTAACACAAACCTCCCACCTGTGGAGGCCCAGCTGCCTTCTAGTTGTGCTCTGCACCATGGCAGAGTCTCTGGGTCCCCATGAAAGGAAGAGGCAGAACTCAAAACAAGCTGCAAAGGAGGCCTCTGTGCAGGACTAAGTGGAGAAAAGGAAGGAGCATAAGGACCTGTGCTCTGGTGCAAAGTCAGACACACAGAGGGGAAGGACGTGGCTGACTCCCGCAGGTTCCTTTGAGTATTGGAAATTCTGTTCTTTTCTGAAATTGGATGTAAACCTGAGATGATTAATAAGATGAAATTAGGGTATAACTTTTGTAGTTAATCTGCCTCTTTTCACATGCCAGGATCCCGAGCAGTTGTGGTGGTGCGCATGGTTCACTCAGGCCGACGGTCGCACTGGGAGGGCCGGCCTACACCTCAGACAGAATCACAGAGGTGAAGAGGTCCCTTCCAGGCTTTGAGGTACAGGCCTGATGCAATTGCAATACAGGGAAAGGAAGCATTGTAGGGGGCTGACACCACGATTAGTAATGATCCTGGCCACGTATTCATTATGCCCTATCACCTATTCCCCATGCATCCGGTGGGCTCAGGTGAGCATTCAAAACATGAATCTGATCTCATCAGAGTCCAGGGAAGACTTGAGAACAGTAAATTCATTACAGAAAATCCCCAGAATCCACTAACATAACTATGATGCAAAGGGGTGAGAGAACATTCAGAGAATCTCTCCCCAGTGAGCCGTAAGAACTGCAGAAGGAATTTATGGCTATCTTATGGCTTTTCTTTCCATTATCACTCACCAAGGTAAATAAGGCCATATAAGAGTTTATGCATCATAAGGACTTTTGTTTTCAAACCTTCTATGGGAAACAAAGAGGTCTGATGCTCCTGAATTAAACAGTGTACTCCACAGCTCCATCCTATTTTACAACTGGGAAATCGCAATAGGCCAAGTTTCTTCCTTTTATGAAAACTCCACCAAGACTACTACTATTCCAAGATAAAAAGTAGAAGGAGAGAAAGACTTTAAGTATAGGAACTGTTAATATCTATGTTATTATTATTGGTCTTTGGGACATATTATAAAATAAATAAAAAAGAGACCCCATATTAGTACTCTCTGACAGTTTTTTTCTGGGTCACAATGGACCTCCCTTCCCTGATCTTATGAGCCACTGGTAGATACAGTGAAAGGTAGGCAGAAATTAGACACATTTTGAAAGAAACATTGTTAATTATTGGACATGAGGTAAGAGAAAATTAGTATCACGTATTATTTCAGCATATGTTTGGATCTGAGCAACCAGAGAAGCTGGAATGATGCTTCCTGACACTGGAAACAGGACTGAAAGCTACTCTAGCCAGCAGGCAGGAATCTAAACTTGGAGGGGAACATACTAGAAATTTGAAGAGCTACCAGACTTCCAACTGGCAGTGCCCTGAGGCTGAGGGACATGTGGAGTTCTGTACATTCAGGGAAGTAGTCAGGTGGAGAAGTAAATTTAGGAATACAGGGTGAGATCATTAGATAGTCAGTGTATACAGATGAAAGCAGACTTAGCTCTGGCTGCTTACCCAACATGCAGAAGTCAGCACATGAGAAAGAACCACCACTGGAAGCTGAGATGGAGGAGTGGCCAAGGATGGAATTCAACTGAGAGTGAGAGGCCCCAGAGCCAAGACAATATGTGAAGAATGTTGTGTTGGTTATGTTTCTCTCATTCCTGAGACAAAATACTCAAAGCCCAGAATTAAGGAAGGAAAGATTTATTTAGCTCACAGTTTGTGGAGGTTTCAGTCCACACTTGGCTGGCTCCAAGCCAGAGTGGCACATGGCAGAGGGCAACAGTTCTTGGAGGCAAAGACAGCAAAAGCAGCAAGATCACAAGAGTAGGAGCTGGTAGCAAGAAGCCTCTTTCCCTCCCTTACATTATATGCAAACTACCCACCCAAGCTGGGTGTAGCACTCACACCCATAATCCCAACATTGGACCAAGAATCAATTGTAAACTCTAGAAGCCTGCCTCATGACTGTATGAGGTTTTGTGGGGACATCCAGACACAAACCATAACAAATGTCTTTTTAGGTTATAAATCTAAAATTAAAATGATAAATGAAAAAATATGTCCATTAGATGAGAATGCTGTTAAGTAATCCAAACACACTTTCATTTGTAGAATCACAGGCCTCCCTGGTACTTGTAAGGTTTGGTACAAACTTTTTGAAAAGCAGGTACTTGCTCCACTCTGTGCAATGAATTGTCAGCTCCAGGAATGATTGCTTTGCAGATTTCATCCAATAGCTTGAAGTATTTTACCCACCATGCTGGGATCTAGTTCCCTGGCTGCAGAGCTGCTTCCAATATCTCAGAGTACTGATGCTGAGAATAAACCTCACCCCTCATCTGTCCCACTGTTGTCATTCCACATGAGGAACTAGGCCTACAGAGAACACTGATGTGCAAGGTCATTTCTTTACTTCACCGAACTGGATTCTACATTTGCTGTGCCCCCTCCTTTCTGGTTGGTTCTGTTTCCATTTTCACTGGATTCTTAGTATTTTTATTCTCCCATCCCAGACTGCTCCAATGACTCCCTGCTTCTTCCAGAGTGCATTGTGTTCCATCTCCACGTATTTGCATGTTTTCTATAATTTCTGTTATTGTTGATTTCTTGTTTCACTCAAGTATGGTCCTGATAAGGAAAAAGAAATTATTTCAATGTTTCGCATAGGTTAAGATTTTCTTTATCTTCTAGTTATTTTGAATGACTCATATGGGATTATTTCTCACTTACTCATCTTATAAATTACTGAATTAGTCATGTTCCTTTCTTTTCTATTTTTGTTTGCGTGTCTATTGTTATAGATGATTTTATTTTTTCCTGGATCTCTTGACTGTATTTATATTTCTTCTCTTCTTTGTGAAGGACTCTTTCAAGCAGCTTATGTAATGCTGTTGTAGTGGTCAAGAATTTCTTTGTTTATCTCAGAAAGTCTTTATTCTTACTCAATTATTTCTTTGTTGAGAAAGGGTATTACTATGCATTTCAAACTAGCATGAACTCATTATGTAGCTCAGGCTCTCCTCAAACTCATAGTGATTCTCCTGCTTCAGCCTTGCAAATGCTGGGATTGTATGCATATGCCACCGTGACTGACTCTCCTTCAATTTTGTAGAAGAGCACTGTTGCATACAGTAATCTGGGTTTGCAGTTATATTATTCAGGATATGAAATACCATTATTCATCACACTAATGGTTTTACACATGCTGCTGAGAAATCTGATAGGTTTGCCTTTATAAGTGACTTAGTGTTTCTCTCTTACACAGCTTGTATTCAGGATCAGTTCTAGACTATTGCCAGTTTTATAACATGACATCGGGGGTTCTCTTCTGGTCAGGTCTACTTGGGATTTAAATGATTCCTCTGGGGGAATATTCACATCTTTCCAAAGATTTGGGAGATTTTCTATGGTTGTTTACTGAATAAGTTTTCTACGCCTGTGACCTACACCACGGCTCCATCATCTGAAGAAATTATTCACAGATTTGACGTCAATCATGCAGCAGACGTTCTCCCTTGGATGCGCTGCCTGAAATATCTTAGTCTTTTCCTCATTACTGTCTGATCACGATAACTCACCAACCTTGTCTCCAAGCAGTGATGTGCTTCCTTCTGCTTTACCTGGGCTGTGTGTGAGGCTTTCATCTTCTATTTGGCTTATTGAACCTTTGATTTCCAAGCTTTCTATTTGGGTTTTTGTCAGGATCTCTAGCTCTTGGCTGAGTTGCTATTTCATGTCTGGATTTATCTTATTTAGTTCATTCAACTGTTTAACTTACCTTCTTTGAAATCACTGATTATTTGTAAGAACCAATCTTTTAAATTTACTTTTTGGTCAGGCTTTCATCTGAATTAATACCTTTAGATTCACTTTCACAGCCGTCATGACCCTTGGGCCTTTGGCATGGTCATGTTGCCTTATTTTGTGCACATTTCTTGTGCTTCTACTTTGAGATTTGTAGATCAGTTTTCAGTCTGTGGTGTGAAAGGCTGGATTTGGGAAAGAACAAAGGAAAGAAATGACCACAGGTAGAGAAAGGAGGCCAGAAGAGAAAGGTTATGAAATGGTACGTGTTTGAGATTCCAGGAGGCAAAGCAGGAAAACTGCTGTGATAGACTAAACATGACCAGTTACTTTTCTAAAGGAAGTGATAAATTTTACTGGTTTAACCAAGAGATGTGTCCATCAACAACCCAGAGTCCTATGACTCAAAACACATAGCAACCTAACAGATACAGCTATTTGTGGAATGATCTCCCACAAAAGAAGAAATACAAATTCCTTAATTTTCTCCCGTCCCTGCAAAACACAATAGAATAAATGAAGAAACACAAGCTCTCAGGCAGAGTGAAGCTGCAGGCTCTGGGCTGTGTGAGGAGGAGGCAGCTGGTGCAGTGAGGTTCACTGAGCCATGGCCTGGGAGGAGGTTTTTGTGCAAAGCTAAAACACTGTGGGCGGGGAGCGATAATATTGCTGGCAGTAATACCCTGCCGTGTCTTCAGCCTGGACGCTGCTGATGGTGAGAGTGAAATCTGTCCCAACGCCACTGCCGATGAATCTGTCAGGAACCCCAGGTGCCCTTGTGGATGCCTGGTAGATGAGCAGTTTGGGGGCCTGGCCTGGCTTCTGTTGGTACCAGGCTACAGCAGTGCCGATGTTTTCACTGGACTTGCAGCTCATGGAGACTCTATCTGCTGGGACACCAGCCAGGAAGTCTGGAGACTGGGTCATCACAGTATCCCCTCTGGCACCTGCAATCAAAAATGCACAATGTTCATACATATGCACACACCAATTTTAACATAAACCCATTGAAATATGTCATTTAAAATGCACTTTAAATGGTATCATAACTCAACATATTATTGTGTCCATGTTGGAAAGAGCCATAGTTGACTACTACAATTTAATTTTCTTTTTCCAAAGACATTATCCTGAAGAAATCACAGAGCTGAAATTTCTCACCAGAGAGCCACAGCAACAGCAGTAAGATGACCTGAGCCTCTGACACCATCGTGCTGGCCCTCTCTGCCCGGTGCAGCTCAGTTCCCCTTGCAAGGACCTCCTTCATAAAATCTGAGCGGCTGGGCTGGGCACAGAGGGGCATATGCAAAGCAAGCAGCAAATGAGGAAGCATACTGCATGGGCACTGGGCTGGGAACGTTTCTAATAAAAGGCCAGAGCCAGGAGCAGCATCACAGAAAGTGTTGTTCTGTGACTAAAAGAGATGCAAATGTCATCCAAGAAGCACTGAGACAAATTAGAAGCACAGTAACTCCACACTGCTAGATGAGGTCTAAAAGGGCTTCTATCTTAAAACAAAAATAATTTGAAATAGATTCAGATCCTAAAGCAAAGGACTGTTTTCCTTCCATATCTAATCTTGTTCAATAATAAAATATGCTGCAAAGTGATAGGTTTCTATTGGTTTGTTGAAAGGAATAGTTAATGTTTATTGTTTGATCAATCTTGCATGTTTATGGTGATCTGAGCAACTACTTTGAAGATAACAATACGTATGTACAACAACCATTGCTAATTTCCTATCCACTTGTTTTGAAATTCTGTATCATCTTTATGGGTTTTAGTTGTTTTGCTTTGGCCTTTGTGGGGGTTTTTTGAGGTTTTTCTTTCTTTTTAAAATAAAATTTAAAGAAAAATTGAAATGCATTCAGATCCAAAAGAAAAGGACTAGTTTCCTCCCATAGGTAACCCTACACAATAACAAAATACACCGCAAAGTGATAGATACACAAAAACACACAAAGGGAAAGAGAGAAAGAGACAGGGATGAAGGAAGGGCGGGGTAGGAGAGAACGCGCGAAGGAAGCATTAACTGAGGGAGAGAGGAATGGGTGGGAGGCAGGTAGTGGAGGCAAAAGGAGAAGAAACACAATGTTAAAAATACAGAAAAACAAACACTGTGTCTGAAAGTCCCTGCGCAGAAAAATAAGTCTTTATAAGGAAAAGTAGGATGTGTGTAAGACCCAAAGGAGCCATCAGCAGTCCCTCCACATTCCAGGGAGTGCTGATGCCCGCTCTCCAGGCAGGCGGAAAATGAGAGACACAAACATTTAAGTCACATTGAAGGTGGTAGCTGCAAGGATAAATATATTGAAAAAAATTATTACTTAAATCTCTTCGACAGTTCATTGACAACGGAGTGAAAAGGCACCAGTGTGCGCCATGGGGTTTATAACAGTTCATTGACAACGGAGTGAAAAGGCACCAGTGTGCGCCATGGGGTTTATAACAGTTCATTGACGACGGAGTGAAAAGGCACCAGTGTGCGCCATGGGGTTTATAACAGTTCATTGACGACGGAGTGAAAAGGCACCAGCGTGCGCCATGGGGTTTATAACAGTTCATTGACGACGGAGTGAAAAGGCACCAG